>MU227465.1:1376375-1397361 GCA_018584345.1 Thuja plicata | reverse complement strand
TACCCCTTTTTTAGAGCTGAAAAATATAACCACACTATAAGAAATTTAAGGCAATATAATTTAGCTTTGAGGATACCTATCTAGAAGCCATCATAGATCTCTTTGTGTTGACTTCAAGAAAAGAGATCCTCAAATACGATTATTTCTAGCACAGAATACCTAGGAGAGTTGATATAAATACCAATTGATTACCTTGATACTTATAGTTGTCCTATTATTTCTTTATTAATACATCTATAAGGCACATATAGAGGAATATATTCCCAACCTGACAAAGTAGCATGATAACATAATGCATACCATTTGTCATGAATGAATCAATGCTTGTAACCACCAAATCCTTTCTTTCTATTTTTAGCTAGGAGTAAAGAGATTTATTGAGATAACCATATATTCTAGAAGTAATTAATCATTAATCAATTCTGGAAGAGATATTCTCCTATTAAGACGAGTTTAGCTAAAAGACATCTCTTTGAAGGATATTATTCCATTAGCATATTTTAGGACTATTCCATTTTATAGATAGCAACTGTTACCTTATATTATACCATTTGTCACAAATAGATTATTATTATAGTGTCTAAGCATTACTACAATGGGAGCTTTATTGACTAAAGTCAGGAATCATATCTAATAAGTCATACTACTGAGCATGGGAGCCCTTGGGACTATTTTATACCATCATATACTCCATATTCCAAAGCATAATTAAAGTAATTTCTTGAGATAACCATAGAGTCTTCTAGGAATTATTGAATCTTTATTCAATGTCCTATTTGTAAGTAGTAATATTAGTTTCCAAACTGTATTCATGATTCTCTAGAAGCGTCTTTCATTTTCTGCACTCTTTCCATTTGTAATCTACTCTTATTGTCTAACATAATATTTCTAGCTCATTGAGCTATTTATGGACATAAAATGTAAATATTATCATAGATATAATTACCTTATTAATCTTAATTAAAAGGTACTAGAAATAAAATATTCCAAGTTAGTTGTACAATTCTATATATAAGTGTAGGTCTATATATGTTAAAATCAATTTGTGTGTGTGTGTGTGTGTGTGCGCGCGCGCGTGTGTGTACATTCTTATCTCATCTATAAACAAATATCTCACTGCGCTATATATAGTCTTACATTAGTATCAAAGCATTTAACCATTCCTTCAAATATTTGCAGATAAGCACACCTTGAATTAACCCAATATAGTGTCTGATTTAAAATACATTAGAGGTAGGTTTTTGCTTAGTCTTTGTAAATATTAAACAATTTCGTAAGTTCATGGAGGTTTCATACTACGGTAGTATCAAAATTATTACACAAAACCTTCATAGTATTATGTTTGTTTGTGAAACTACCTATATAAACTTAGAAACTAACAGACTAGTAGTAATATCATCATTATATTCCTCTATTTCTCCTAACTGGAGTGTGAAAAACAAGCTCTTCCTCATCTTCAGATAAATCTGCAAGGTCTATGTCTAGTCTTCTCTTTCCTTTGACCGCCTTTAAGTCTTTAGTCATTTTCTTTAGAATAGTTGGCGGGAATAGTTGAATATCACTTAATGACATAGTACCAAAGTTGGCTTCCACTTCAAATCCTTCTGCCTCCAGATACTCCTTAACCCACTTAACATGATCACACAGTCTCACTCGAAGCTATTTTAGGAGGAAGTTCGCATTCCTTTTTATGATACCGAGTGTTTCTTCAAATACCCTTTTGTCTCTAAAGACCAGAATTGGTCTTCTTCCAGAGTGAATCTTATTGGTCAAAGAGCCCATATGGTTCTCCATGTACTCCTCTGGGTAGGGTATCATTAAATTTGTAATAACAATGTTAATAGATAGCAAAATTCTATTATAGTGTTTTTCATCAAAGAGCTCTAAGAAAGCAAAAATTACCTTGCCCTTGGGTATCTTAAGAGTGAGAAGGATAGAAAAAAAGGTACCTACTATTTTACAATTGACTCTATACACATAGTCATGGTTGAAAACTTCCTCACCCATTATCTTTTCCACTGCTCTCTCACCCAAATCATAAGTTTTGATGCAGGAGCATCACAGGGTAGTTGGCTATCTTGCATGTTTGGGAGATTTAATAGAGTTGTGTGGACTTATTTTCATGTGTGAGGGATTTGGTAGAGTTTTGTGGACCTACTTGGGTCTTGGGTAATTGGTTTTGATGTATTTAATGGAACTTGGCATGGTCTTGGTTGCTTGGCATGGACTGGGAGGAGCTCGACCTTGCTTAGGAATTTGGTGCCTATTACAGGCCGTATAAGTAATTTTCCACAAAGTGTTAGAGGATGAAAATTTCAAGGATTGAAGAGGGCCTAGATTTCTACCTATGGTTCGAAGAACGAGTCCTAATTCATCCGGAGCTAGGAGATATCACGATTTTACTAAGACATCAATTTTGGGCATTTAATTATTGTTGTTGGCCAACTTGTGGCATTTAATTAATGTGTTTGTATTTAATTTATGTTTAGGGCTGACCTATGGCTTAGATTGGTATAATTAGGGGTTGTAGGGGAAGTCTTTAGTCATTATTCATTCGACCTGGAGAAGAGGAAGAGGTAGAGGAGTGAGTTTTGAGAAGAGCTAGTGGCTGCAGCTTGGGGGACAAGGGGATTGCTTGGTGGACTTGCGAGGACAAGTTTAGATCTTCCTTGGGGGCTCCTACCAGTGTGTGGATCTGGACTAGCTAGGATTATTCATTGATCCTGGAGAAGAGGAAGAGGTAGAGGAGCGAGTTTTGAGAGGAGCTAGTGGCTGCGGTTTGGGAAACAAGGAGATTGCTTGGTGGGCTTGCGAGCATAAGTTTAGATCTTCCTTGGGTGTTCCTACTAGTGTGTGGATCTGGGCTAGCTAGGGTTTCATTTGGATCTTGTGAGATCTTACAGAGCTTCTATTGTAATTGCATTGTATTTGGCCGTAACCTGGAAGGCCTTACAGCTGGGCATGTTGGATGAAAATATAATGATTCTATTATGAGTATTTTCATTGTGTGGATATAAATCTCTATGTTGTTATTTATATTCCATTGTGTGGTTATTGGTTGGGGGCTAGGACATCTCCATTGGGGATCCTCCTACCTTGCCCTTCATCAAGTTTGTAGCAACTTATCCTACCTATCTTCTTTAATCGCTCCTCTAAAGGCCTTTAGTCTTCTTTCTTCATGGAAAATGAGTTTAATATTTGACTCTATTGCACCTCTTCAAATGACCTTTCAGAATGTAAAGATAGCTTTATGTTTACATTATCGAAGGTTAAAAACCCTAATTTAAACTCAGTTGGCTTTGGTTGCGGTGAAACTTAATGACTAAGTACAAGTATCATTTATTGTTGTAGATATATTTTTCAGAGAAATTTGTATCATATTGTGCAAGGCTTGCTGATGAAATGATAATAAATATCTCTAAAAAGCTAGTGCGTTGATTTGATATATAAAATTTTCTAAATTTGATAGTTTCTCATATTATTTTTAGGAGACATATTTACATATCACATGATCTACCCCATATCCTCATTATTCACCCTTCAATTTTAAAAGGAAAAATTCATTATCAATTGAACCCTTCATTGTTACCATTATTAAAATATTGATTTTATAGCTCGGTAGTTGAAGAAAAATCAACCAAACATACTTTTTATGGAACACCACATCTTATTTATTACATATCTAGAGATTAATCCATTTATCCATAGCCTTCTTCCTCCTGATCCAGCCTTAGTCAAATATCATCCTCCATGATGAAGCTTTCCACCCATTTTGGGCTCTAAGGAGTCCTCAGATGGGTAAGGAATAATAAGAAGTCAAAATTTCTCCTTATTGTAGGTGTCGCCTCTACATATCTATCAGAATCTTAAACCTCTAGAATTAGAAAAGTAGGAGCACCATTATAGATAATGATTATCCTATTGTAATCCTTAGGCTTGGGGATAGTCAGTTCTTTTGTAATGCTAGCCAACACTTTATCCAAATCCAACAGAAATTTCTTTTTAAAAAGTCTTCTACAGAGTTTTCCAATTGTTTGGATGTATGGATCCACTTGTATGGATGAAGCAATGAACATTGTCGGTATATTCAAATTAACTCGATGTCTATTGGTGTTTCCTCTGAATTCACTTCCAAGGACGATGGTAACAACTCTTACTGCTAAGTCATATTTGATTAACATGATCTTCTTAATTCTCTTTGCATTTATTTTACCATCAAAGGAAAATTGCTTCTAAGTGCATCTTAATTTTATAGGAGTTGCCATTATTTCATCAGGGGCCAAGTTAGATCAGAATGACTTCTATTGTAATGTTGCTACATTGTTTAAACAAACTTTCCATTTCGTAGTAAACAAGAATATGTAACATTCCAGTCATCCTTCTTAACTTATCACTCTCGTAATATCTATTTATTTAATTCCTATATTAGATAAGTTCTTATTTATTTATATATTTTTTCTTATTTATGATTATATGATTTCTTCATTTATCCCCTCTACTCCTTTGTTAGCTAAAGAGTCCGCTATTTTATTTCGTTCCCTAAAAATATGGCTAATTATATAACAATTAAAATAGGCTAATAAATTCATCCCTCTCTTTAATAATCCATTTAATCTCCAATTCTGGGTATTTCCTATTCTGAAAGCATTTATCATTAGGGCATAGTCATCTTCTATTTAAATTTTTTCTAGCCTTAATTTTTTACATAGTAATAATCCTTCTGTAAGAGCATTACACTCGGCAATATTATTAGTTGCAATTCCTAAGTCAGCAGTTTTGTATGCAGTCATTTTTTATGTCTCGTCATGAATACAACACCCTAAACCAGCCTTACCTGGATTTCATTTGGAGGCACCATCAAAGTTGATTTTGTACCATCCATGAGAAGGGGGTTTCAAAACACAATTTCACCTAAGATCATCCTTATTTATTCCTTGTTGACCAACAAAGGGAGGAATTTTTAGCCCATACCATAGTTTCCTTAAACTTTCATTTTCATGAGTGAACTTCATCTCCCTTCTACCATTCAAATTGGAACATTATTAATTACTTCTACAATACATGCTTCTACTTTGTTTAAGAATTGATCTTGAGCAAGTTTCATATCTTTGAATATTCTTCTATTTCTTTCTTTCCATAACTCCCAGATTTATATAGAAGGATAAATAACCCATATCTTTCCAAACAAACCATAGTCCCTTTTCATAGCCCAATTATTAAGGAAATCTGTTAGTTTGTTCAGAAAGACAGTTTTCCAGTTTAGTTTGTTTGCTAGCCATGTCCAACACAAATATGTGAAATTACACCCTGTGAAAAGATGATCAATAGTTTCACTGTCTTTTTCACAAAGTGCACAGCTCGATGGTCCATAATAAATAATTTTATGGAACCATTCATAAGTCAAAATTCTATGTTGGGCGGCTACCCATCTAAACATACCAACTTTTGGGAGACAACTTTTATTTCAACATAGATCAATTCGAAGCATTGTTCAGTTGTGTGCTGAATTTTTTAGGGTAGCATATCCATCTTTGGTATTGTATTCTCCACTTTTGGACTTGGCCCATATAATTATGTCTACGTCAGAAGAAGGATTAAGTTTCTTTCTCTTTAGGTTTTCTTCTATAAGTGTTCTAAATGCGTTAGGTAGTCCTAAATTGTCAAAGGATTTCCAACACCATCCAACGGCCAGATTGTTATCTTCAATTTCCATATAATCCTTAACATATCTACCCCTAGTATTTTTAATGTGTTCAATAATTGGATCATTATTACACAGGGTATTAAGAGGAGGGAACACACCCCATGAGTCTTCTTAGAATAAAGCATTCCAACCATTTCTTATATCCCATGTAATATTATCACTGATGACATTTCTACATTCTAATATAAAATTCCAAAATCTTGAGCCATTTGGAGGAAGGCTATGTCTAAAGATTCTTAAATTATCATTTCCATCTAAATACTTATATCTATGAATTTTGACCCATTTAGCTTATGGATCTTTATACATCTTCCAAACCAATTTAGTACCTAATGCTATATTTTGTTGTTTAAGGTTTTTAATATTCAAACCACCCTTTAGGTTTACAGATTTTATCCCAAGCAATCATAGCAAGCCTTTTCTTATTGTTATCCCCTTGCCATAAGAAATTCCTTAGTTTTATGTTAACTTATTTTTCTATGCCTTTAGGTAAACTAAGACACATAATTTGATATAAACATATGGAAGACATAACATATTTGATCATTACTATTTTACCAGCATTAGTCAACCACTTACCTTTCCATGGTTCTTCCTTTTTGTCAATATTCTTTAAGACTCTATCCCAAATATTAGTAGATCTATTTTCCTTGTCTAGAGGAAGACCTAAATATTTGCAAGGTAAGTTACCCGTGTTGAAACCTAAGATTCTGCAGATATTTATTTGTAATCCTTCTGGAGTATTTAAAAAGTATATTTTAGATTTGTCTTTGTTTATTTTTTGCACTGATGCTTTGGAATACATATTTAGGAAATTTTTTATTGCTTTAACTTCTAATAAAGTTGCTTTCCCAAACAAATGATTATCATCAACAAATTTTTTATGAGTACAAGCTTCCAGATCCTTAATGATTTTGATTCCCAAAATTAAACTATCATTCTTGGCCTTATTTAAGGATCTACCTAAAGATTCTTCCATGATGATAAAGAGAAAGGGGGGTAAAGGATCACCTTGCCTAATTCCTTGTGAAATACTAAAGAAACCAGTTGGATTACCAATTACCATTATTGACATTTTAGGTCCAGAAATACATTCAAAGATAAGATTGACCCAATGTTTGGAGAACCGAAGGATTCTAAACATTTATATAAAAATCTCCAAGCTACCTTATCATACACTTTCTTAATATCTAACTAAACTAGCATACTAGAAGAATGATTGTGCTGGATAGTATGAATAGCTTCTTGTGTGATGATGACTCCATCTAAAATTGATCTTCCATGAACAAAACCTGATTGTTCTTTTAAGATGATAAGAGGGAGTAGATTTTTATCTTATTAGCTATAGTTTTGGTTAACAACTTGTATAACGTATTACATAGATATATAGGACTATAGTCATCAAAACCTTCCGGTTTTGATTTTTTGGGTATTAAAGCTATGAATGTATTATTAATTTCTTGGAGGATCCTATGTGAATTCCTCATACCTTCTAAAGGTGCAATGACCTCATCACCAATAAAGTTCCAACAATGCTGATAAAAGAAAGTCAGAAACCCATCAGGTCTTGGAGACTTATAACGATGGAGGTGTTTTAAATCATATTCTACTTTCTCTTTCGTGAATCTTGCATTAAACATTTTATTATGGTCATTAGTAATTATAAGTGGAGTATTACCCAATATTTCATTTTGAGTTGTTCTATCTGAACCATCTAAGTTGTTCAGGAAATTCTCAAAGTGTACTACAGCTTCTAACCCTATATTTTTAGGTTCTTCAACTATCATCCCATCCTCTTTCATTACCTTGGTGATTTTATTGAAGTTTCGTTTAGCTTTAGAACTATTATGAAAATTTTTGGTATTTTTATCTCACATAGATTGTTATTTTTGCTTCTTCAATTTGTAGTTAATTTGATATAAATTTTTCTCTGTATATCCCATTTTCTTAAAAAAAACATGCATTCGTTGTATTCTATGAGACAACATATCTTTGACGCATTTTGTGAAAAATTTCACATGCTTTTTTGTTCTTCCAAATACTGCATGCACATCTAATAGGTCTATCGTTGTTAGATTGGATAGCTCAAATGGGTGTTTGCATTCCGAGGATTTGAAATGTGTTGATTTTTGTAGTGACTTCTAGAAATTTTTTAATTAGAATTTTTTAGAAATTTTTTAATTGGAAATTTCTAGAAAATTTTTAATTAGAAATTTTTAAAAAGATGCTAATTAGAAATTTCTAGAAAGTTGTTAGCTAGAGACTTTTGAAAGCTTCTTAATAAAAGTCCAGATAATGTTAGCCATAGTGGTCATTGGTTTCCCAATGGAGAGAGAGAGAGAGAGAGAGAGAGAGAGAGAGAGAGAGAGAGAGAGAGAGAGAGAGAGAATTTTCAGAAATGAAAATATTATCAGAGCTCTGCCAATAAGAAGCAAGTATTTAATGTCTCTCTTGATTCACTAAGTTTAATAATATTTCTGTTGTGCTAAACTAGTTCTCCCTTCAGAGTTTATAAAGGGAATTTTTTTCCAAAATATCATGTCTATTGTTTTAGATATTTTCTTTTTGTTCCTATGATTTTAGTAGTGTTAGTTTGGTTGTGTTATTTTTTTGTATTTGTTGTAAATTACCTTTTCAGAGTGAAGTAATCTATTTAGATAAGAGATTAATAATCAGTTGCTCCAATAGAGTTTTTTACATGGTATCACAGCTAATCTAAGTGCAAAAAAATGACAAAAGAAGAAGAAACTCAAGGGTTTATAAAACCCTGTTTCAGCCTCTTCAAAATTATTTCAGTTTTACTTCTTGTTTTTTAAATTGCCTTAGCAAGGTTAAGAGATTAGGATAGATTGGATGGTGCCTCAAATTTTGTTGTCTTCAAAGGAAAAATTTCCTTATTACTAGAAGAAAATGGTATCAAGGAATTTGTGACTAGTGTTGTAGTTTTACATACATATACAACACATCTCTTCGCATATAAGAAGGATGATGCCAAAGCAAGGAGGCTAATCATTGATAATGTTAAGGACCATATAGTTCCTCATATCCCAGAGTTATATAAAATGAAGAAGATGTGCGACATCATTCTGAATCTATATGTACTGCCACCTCTAATCTTATTGTTACACCAGTGGTACTAAAGAAATAGAATATGGACAATAATACCTTGGTCGACCATATTAGCACTAAAGCGATAACAACCCTTTATCTTCATTGATAATTAAGATATTAGTAAGTAAAACATTGAATACAATATTAATTTTAGTCGTGAACGAAATTAGTCATGTGTAAATGAAACTCATTATAATTATTATATCAATGTGATAATTAGAGGATGGGATGCAAAATTTGAAGATAAACATGAATCATATATTTGATTAATTAATTATTACTTAAGAAATAGTATATGATAGAAAAAGACAATCAGTAGGATGTATTATCAACCGTGAAATGAGAAGAATGGTTAAACGTTATGAGTAGGAAACAAGTGCCACATATTGACTTGTACTTGCCTTTAATTTAGTAATTAAGTGTAGTTATAATTTTAGTAAATTAATTATATTTTATGATATATAATTTTATTTAATATATAAGTATATAATTATAATCCTAATAATAAAGAATTTTAATTTTTAGATTGTGCTATACACATTATCAAAAAATTTGTACTTAATTATTGTTACTAATTTTACTTGTCATTTTAATTTAGGTCATATAATATGAAATATTAAAAAAAAAAAAAATAGAACTATGAAATTATATATAGATATAGATATAGATATAGATATATATTATGATTATTAATTTTAATTAGAAATTGATATTTAACCTATATTCATATATTCAATTGATTTGTCCAAATTACATATGAATAATTTTACTTTAATATTTTATTTAAAAATAATAATAATTATAAATGAAAACGAATTCACATGATTTTTTTATATAATGTTTAATTATTATAAAATAAAATTTTATATATATATATATATATATATATATATATATATATATAGCAGCTTATTATTTAAATTGTAATCTTGTATAGAAATTGACACTACAAATTAAAATAAATTTATATAATATAATTTGTAATTTCAAATTATATTGATTAATAATTAATATAAAATAAAAAAAATGAAAAAACAAGAAATATTATATAATTTAGAAATTTTAATATGTATAGTATATGAAAATTGTAATAATTTAATATAAATAAACAAATATATGTATCCCAAATGTTTTAATTTTTTTAAACATTATTAAGTAAATCGCATGTAAAGCATATCAAAAGAAATACGAGTCAAACGTTTTAATATTTTTTAAAGTAAATCGCATGTAAAGCATATCAAAAGAAATACGACGGGTTATGCAAATCCACATTCCCATTTTCAAAAAGTGCATCCAAACAGAGAATTGCACCCCATAACCGGGTTATGGGCGGCATAACCCAGTTATGAGGTGCAACCAAACGGGCCCTAATATTTGAAGTTTCTAACCCGGCTGATGATTATAAAAAAACATTTGAATATAAAATCAGTATCTGGTGTCGATTTCAAGAGATTCTTACAAACATTTACTAATTGATGATTTTACTATGTAATCAATTATGGGATATGAAGAGGTAGAGAGCAACAACTAATAATGTAAAAGACGTCAATTAAGAATGATATATCTGATATGTATGTATTTAGTAGGGAAGGGGGGCTACATAGACATAGAATATAAGTAATAAAGCCAATAGGCTTATTTTAGAGACTTACGGCCGGATTGCAATTCTCCCTGTTTTGCTACTCATAGATTGTAGTATTAAATGCAGTTGAATGTAAATATTTTTTAAGTTTGCCCTCCTTTGTATGTTTAAACATGTAAATTTATAATTTTTTGTAGAAGCAGGGCCCTCTTTTCTCTGTCATCTTTACTTCTTTGTGCTTTTTTATCTCTATTTATCCCGTCCCTTTCCATCAATGCGCCTTTCCATATTCAGACCGTTCACATTCAGCACAGATTATTTTTATCGTTTCCCTAACACGAGCTTTGCGGCCTCTAAATGCCCAACAGCCCTTGACTTCTCTTTTATGGTTTTTAATGTATTAGTCTCCAGCATCACCTTATTCGGTTTTCTAATGTAAAAACTTTGATGTTTAATAATGTCAGTTTGTTATTGAAATTTGAAAACAAAACGAACAACATTCCATTATATCTCACCACATAAATAAATGTCAAAACAAAATTAATGTCAAAATCACCAACTCTAAAATGCAAGGTCCGCACTTGCTGATGCTTGAGATATGAGATTTATACCTAATATAGTTTCGATGTTAAATTTCAGTAACACTGCGGCTGATATAAATAAGTGATAATTTTCCAAGTTTGTATCCTCTGGAGTAGATTTGTTTTTTCTTTTGTAAAATTTTAGTTTTATAATAAGATTAAATTAAATATAAATAATGTTTAAATAATATTTTTCTAATAATTTTCTAATTATTAAAAAAAATCTCTTTCAAATTATATATGGATATATTACTAAAGCCCTTTTTCTCAAAATTGTTTTTGCTAAAGCTTATGATCATATTGAATGGCATTTTATCCTTGCAATGCTTCACGCTATGGGTTTCGGCCCAAGATTTCTTCAATCTGTGCAGATGCTCTTCAATGATGCTTCCGCCTCCATTACCATCAATGGCCGCCAGTCTTCCACCGATGGGCTTTTTCGTTCCATTCACCAAGGCTGCCCTCTGGCTCCTACTCTTTATGTGTTAGCGGTCGAAGGGTTTGGTTATTTGCTTGCTCATTCCATTTCTATGGGAACTGTTAGGGGAATCTCCTTGCCAAATTCTTCTCAACAGTTGGTCAATGGTCATTTCGCCGATGATTCCTTCCTCACCGTGGCGGAGGATGAAGAGAATATCAAGGCAGCCTTGTAGTGTTTAGACACTTTCTGCTTGGCCTCTGGCTATGCCATTCAGTGGCACAAAACCCTCTGTTACAGACAGTCGGCTCTTCCCGAGCCTCCTTGGCTTTCGCAGTTTGGCTGGACAAAAATTCAGCATGGGGAGATATTCCGATTCTTGGGTATCCCCTTTGCTTTTCAAGACAATCCTACTGATCTATGGAGTGCAGTGCTTTCTAATATTGAAAAAAAGCTTACTTACTAGATCACGAAGCCGCTTTCCCTCACAAGAAAATTCCAGATATGCTCCAAAGTTCTGGCCGCTACGCATGTTTACTACTCCTCTTGTTGGGCCCCTTCCAAAGCCTCTTACAAATGGCTCAAGAAACTTCTTCGGGATTTTCTTTGGGCCTCTGGTATTGATCATCAGGGCTTTCACAGAGTCGCCTGGGACTTTTGTTGCCTTCCTAAGTCCTCTGGCGGGCTTGGTTTAATTGATACCCAGAAGCAAGGACATGCCCTTTGTGCCAAGTGGATTGTGCATTGCCTCTCTGGTGATGAATCCTGGAAAATTCTTCTTCGGCACTGCATTTCCTCAGGATTTCCTCTTCACAAGCCTGCCTGGAAGGGGATTGGCTTTCAAACCCTTCTGGTTATCAAGGAGCCTGTTCAGATTCAGGGTACTTTTGTTGCCAAAAGTATCTGGAGAGCCTGGGAGTCTATCAAGCCTTGGCTTCGGTGGGCTGGAAATGGATTTCGTGATGGTCTTTCTTTCAACCAGAAGAACATTTGGTGGTCTCCTCTTTTTGCCCAGCAAGGGATTCCTCTTGCCAGAATGCAAGGAGTTAGTGCTCTTCGGTTCCATAAGCGTGGAATTCAAACCCCTAAAGATGTCTTTTCCAGAAGCACCATGAGTCTTCGATCCTAGGATGATCTCCGAGTTCAATTTTGGCTCATCCACCCAGATCGTCAGACTTTTGACTTGCTGGTTTCTGCCATTCCGCCTCACCTCTTGCACAAGTTGGGAATTCAGTCCGTCAAACCATGGTGGAAAGACTGGAAGTGGTATTCTACCACTCCATTCACCAGTTACAAGCCGAAACTTGGGTATTCTTGGCTTATGCCTCATTTGCCCATGATTGACTCGCTCAATCACCGCTGGCGTCTTTCCTCTTCACAGAAGAGCTGGGTGTTGGAGATTTTGCATCATTTGGGATGTTGTTACTGAGCCTAAAATTGCTCATTTTTCTTGGTGTTTGTTATACCAGGGCTTACCGTTGGGAGCTAGGCTCAGGCATATGGGGGTTCCTGACCCCAAATGCCCTTTTTGTGGTCACTCGGAGACTCTCATGCATATTTTCTGGTTTTCTCGTCGTGCTCAAAATTACTGGAAGTGGATTCATGACTTTTTTGCTCCCTTCAGGCCAGAACCCTTTTCTTGGGACACGGTTCTTCTTGGTGACTCTCCTAGAATGCCTTCCTAGTTCACCCATATTTGGCACTCCTTTCAGCTGGAAATTTTATTTACTTTGTGGAAAGATAGAAATGTTGTGCTTTTTTCTCACAGTTCTGGGGATATTCATGTTTCTCTTTTTGATAAAGCTTGTATTTGTAATAATATAATGATGCAGATCCAGGTGCAAGCTGAAAAGGTGGCCTTAGAGGTTGCCCACTTACAGGAGTTGCTCCAGCACTGGGGCAATGCCCCTTGCACTGTTGCCCAAGTGCCTCTAGATTCTCTCGCAGCTGACCGTACGCCACCCAGGGGGTGATGTCGTAGCTGGAGCTCCTCTGCCAGACACTCCAGGACCCCGCGATAATGGCGTCACTGCTCCCCCTCCCCGCATCCTTGGAGGGATGTGGGTTCTAGGTGGCCTCCTGTGCTTGCTTCTACTGCTGTTGCTTAGCCTTCAGCCTCTGCTCCTGATAATTAGGGAAAATTCCCTCGCCTGGCGTTGGCTATCTCGCCCACGCGGGAGGAAGGAGAAGTTGAAAAAGAAGATCCTGAAGATGGCTGGGCCATCCCTGATCAAGCTCCTGTGCCCACTATCTGGGGCAAGCTGGATGACAAAGATCTTCCTCCCTCTTTTGCTACTGCTCTCGCAACCTAAGGGGTTCTGGTTTTATATGTTTTTTGATGAATAGCTGTTTGTTTCCGACCTAGGTGCCGTGTGAACTTGCAGGGTGAATTTTTTTCCTTCGGCCCTTTTTTTGTGAATTTTGTACTTTAGTATGTCTATTAATAGTGAAGGCATCTATTCATCAAAAAAAAATTCTCATAAGTACTTAAATAAGAGATACAATTATGAATGAAAGTAAATAGCGGATTTCATTTATTAGTTTGTAAACTAATGCTTTATGCTTCATGTCCTAAATTATGCATGTGATATATTGCTTTTCAATTGATTAAAATTTAGCATACTAAACGTTTCTAACCATCTTAAGATTAACGTTCTCCAATTAGCTTATTACCAATTATTCTCAACAAATTGAACACAATTTCTTTCTATAATAAAATAATATTGTCATAATAAGATCACGATTGAATCAAAACTTTCCCACTGCAATTTCCATATATATAAAAAATAAAATTTAAAAAAATGTACAAAAGACTTCAAAAATACAATTATCTTAATAACAATATAAAGTCTATAAAAAGTAAGCTAAAAATTATTGTTAAACAATGACAAAATCATTAAACAATATATGTATTATGTATGTTTAGAAACCTCTAAAGAGTATATGTATTATGTATGTTTATAAATCTCTCATATAACATCTTAAGTTAATGAGGGAGTCATAATTAGTTGTTTATCTTATCGTCTAGGATAAGGGTTGTTTTTTATCTTTTTGACTTTATAGATCAGGCTTTAAGTTGTCTTGAGTTTTTCAACTTGTCGAGAGTTTGTTTCAATGAAAAGGGAAGTGAAGAAGAGTATAAGATTTTCAATGTTTTTGAGTTCAGGGGTTTGTCGATTGATCAACTGACCAAAATCTTGGTTGAAGTTTTTTGGCTTGCCAAATTTTCTCCAAGTTAAAATAAATGAAGAAAATGAAAGAGGAATGTAGTCAGGTTTTGTGACTTTGACAGTTCATGAATCTTTTGGTTCCAATGATTGTCCATTTGATGAATGAAGAAAAGTTAAAATAGTTTGAGAGATTATAAGTATTTCAATTCATCAAATCATCATCTCATTAAAGATATCAAATTATTGACTCCTAATAGGAGATACATAAACTAAGCCATGATAAATTAAGTGAGGAGATTATTGATATAGTGTAGGGTATTATTTTAATGATCTTGATGCCATTTTAAAGAAAATTTTTTTTTGAGATGAATTAATGTCTTGTAGACCTTATGGTAAGACATGTTGTCAATTAGTGCCAAAACACTTAGTCATCATCGTGTTGATCGAGCCAACAGCTCACAGTGCAACTCGAGTAGTTGTAGTGTAACCCGAGTAGTGGCAGTGTCGACCGAGTATTCATTGGCAATCAGTATTACTCGAGTGATCAATACGAACCAAGTACACATTGAAGCCTGAGTACTAGAGTTTAATATGTTTCCTGAGTAAAACATTTTTCCCAAGTACCAGTATATCACCCAAATGGATTACTGGACTTGAGTAACAACATTGGGCTGACTTAGTATATATGGTTTGATATTATTGTATATCACTGAAGCCGACTTACAGAAGTATTTGATTTGGATAAGATATATATGTAAGGTATTTTGTTTATCCAAATATGTGTGAAATAAATGTATATGTGAATATGAAGAGGCATCTTGATTAGAAGATTGTAGAAGAATGAAGGCACCATAGAGTCTCGTCTATCACATTCATGTGATTAGTAGTATATCATTGGATCTCATTCAGAAAATCAGAGTTGCATAGAAGATCATCTACTGGTTCATCCTAACAAGTGCATCAACAAAATATTTTAACAAGGTGGACCTATAGTTCTTTACAAATCTCCTAACAAAGTTGCACACTTAGTTGTATTGTAAAAAATCCTTTCACAAGGGGGACCAAATAGTCCTTATTTCTCCTAATAGGGAAGGCCATCAGAATTGGTCAAATGTAAGCTTTTACAGGCTAAATTTATACTACAGTACTAAATCTTGTGGGTACCATCCCCACCCCAGTTTTACTTTCTATTTGGAAGGTTTCTGGGTAACCAAATATTGTGTCAAGTTCAGGGATAACTTTAAGTAACCCCCCTCTAGAAAAAGATATAAAATCTTGGCGAATCTTTCATTTTCTTTTTAAAGAAATTAATTCCTATTGGCGAATCTCTCAATTTTTGGGGAAAACAAATTATTTGTATTGGCGATTATTTTTTAATCACAATTTTTTTGTATAAAATATTGGTGAATCTCAAACAATAACAGAAATTCCATTAATGACCATGGAAAATAATTATATTTAAAGAAAAAAGAGTTCTTATAGAAAATTATTAGGCAAACTATGAAAATCTTAAATGGATTTAAGGGAACTCTATAGTATCTAGTTGCTACCATTTATTTAAAATATAATCAAATAATCCTCATTGTATTATGTGAGATAAATGTATCGATATTTTTGGTTATTATAATAGGACCCAAAATTTCTTCAGTGCAATTGATTTATCAACAATCCAAAGGAAATCTTAGCCCCCATAAGCGTTACAAATCAAATAGTAACATTTTTGCCTCATGGAATATAATGAAGATCACTAGATTATGTTTTAAATCAATAATGCCAACTAATATTGGTGACACAACCCTACTATAACTAATAGTTATGATATATTATTGGTGAATTAATTTAGATTTCTATAATAACTTGTACAATTTAGGTGAATTGAATCTAACCATGTATCAAATATTTGGCGAATCTTTGAGTTCAAATTTATAATAAAATAAATTATTTGGTGATTTAAATATTTCTAAAATAATTTTTTTAAAAATTTGGCGATTTAGGTTTCCTTAAATCTTGAATTATTAGCCAAATTTGGATTCTCAAATTTAAAAAATTAGCCAATTGGAAAATTGGCGAATATTAGCCGCTAAAAAAATCACTGGTCAAGTGTTGTGGATGTTTATTAATTTTCTATTATATGCATGCAATCAGATTAGATAATCTAGTAAAAGATTAAAGAGATTAAGTTTTATTGGCTCCTGATGCATCCCCCCTATCTCAGTCACCTAGCCTCAATATATTTCCAACAATTGGTATCAGAGCTAAATGTTCTCATAACAAAATTTTAACAACTTGAGCAAAGATCAAATGCAATGAAAATATACAGACTGGAGAAAGCCATTGAAATTGAAAAGCTAGATCTAAAAGTTATGATGGATCAGATAAAAAAACTCAAGGACTAGCTCTCTCTTTCCCTAAAAAGAAGAAAATATTTAGGAGTGCAAATGAATGATAAAAGTTACATAGAAGAAATAATTGAAGACTTATGCAAAGAAAGATGTTCTGAAGAAGCTGATGTAGCAATTGAAGACATACTTGCCAATAATCTCAATTTACATGAAGAAGTCAGAAATTTGAGAAGAAAACAAGAAATTCATTTAGTTAGAATATGTGAAGTCATGGAACAAAAGAATCAAGAAGAAAATGACAGAGAAATGGTACAAGAAGATAAAATATTGCTATGTACAAGATTAGAAGAAAAATAAAAGTAAATCCATCATTTTTGACTTCAGCAAGCAGATATGATAAATCAACTCAATAATGCAAATCAAGAAGTTACAAAGCTGAGGCCAGAAAATGAAAGACTGCAGAATGACCTCAATACTGAATAACAAACCAATGAGAGTATGATGAATTCACAAGTAAGCATGGATCAGTTGACAAAGAAAACTCAACTCAGACATCATGGATAGACTAGATTAGGTTATACTGAACAAGGTGAATCCTCACAACAAGGAACTCAAAATAACATGAAACCTACTTGTAATCACTGTTGCAAGTTAGGGCACACAAAAAATAAGTTTTGGAGAAATGGAAAGTCAAAGTTTAATAGTAAATACTACAAATGCAAAAAACATGAACATAGGGAAAGTGAATGCACTGAGAAACCTAAGTTTGAAGTAAAAATTTTTAATTGTAACAAAAAAGGTCACAAATCTTTCGAGTGCAGAACTAAGAAATGGAACCCTATTGAACAAATAGCTAAAGAAATTTTTGGTTGGGATTACAACACATGGAGCAGATGTTGTCATTGTGGTGAATATGGGCATATTGGTACAAATTGTGCAAAGACTCACCTTAGTAAAATGAAACCTACTAAGAGATTTTATGTGTGTAAACAACTCGGTCATCTATGAAGAATTGCATGACTAGAGAAAAATTAGATACTATTTTTGAAAAAGGAAAAGAAAAAGTTGTTTAAATCGTAACTCAGAAGAGTCAGCACTAGGTAAGGAAATCTCATAAGAATTCAGATCAAAACAATGAAGGATTGAATGACAACCAAAGAAGTGAATTGGGTGGATCTACCATCTTTGAATAAATATGCAAGGAGACAACTAGAACTGTGCATACAAGCCATCCTACATCAGTTCCAGACATGCTAGCAAGTCCAAATCAGCATATTGATGCATTAAAATGCATTATGGTTTTAACTCAGTCAAGATCTTAGTTACATCTGAGTTACACGGGCTTAACCCAGTTAAGTCGGGTTGTATGGTTTTGAAGATGTAAAGGTTAGTTTCTATTGAGATTCATTCTGAGCTATGCCAACTACCATGTAGAGAGCATTTAATGAAAAATCAATTGTAAAATCTCTTATAAAAGATGAATTGGAAGGGTTATTGTTTACAAAGTTTATAGTTTGTAGAGCGATTCAGAGCCTTAAGTGATTCAAAGAAAATTTGTGTTCGAAAGCTTTAAGTTGTGAAGTTTTATCAAACCTCCAAGCATTATGGCATCTACATCTAGCAGCAAGGTTAAGAAAGGATCTGAGATGTTGGTGAGGAATATTGTCTACAAAATTCTAAAGTTTAAGCTTCATCTAGCAATTGCAGAGGAGATAGATCCGATGGGAGATCATTCCCTAATTCTTCTGAAGGTACAATTGATCAATGGTATTCGAGCCTTCTATAATTGCACCATTCAATAGCTAGGTACATTGTAAATGAATAAAGCATATGAGAAACTATGTGAAGCTGGGAATTTGAAGGCAGAACATAAATACCTTGTAGTCAAAGGTTAGACTCATATCATGCATATGCCACATAACTTCTAGATTAAGTGGATTAGGTTTGTTCTAAGCCAAGTTCACGACATGAATCTATGGCTGGAGCAACCAGTGAAGATCACCAAGAAAATGGTACACCATGTTACACGGTATCCTATGCTTGACAAAACAAAAGCTACCCAAACCCTACCTCGGGATGACCTAGATAAGAAGACTCTTGTCGAGTGGGATAGAAGAGGCATGAGATTAAATGAAGTTATAGACATAGAATTAAAGTTTGGGATTCATGGAATTGTGCACAAAATCTATAGTTCTAGCTGACCAAGCAACGTACCATATGAGGCTGTGGACTTGGCATACAAAGTGGTGAAGAACAACCTTTCATTTGACCTTGCTAAGTTGCATCTCATCCAATTGAGAAAGAATATGGAAAGCATTCGGGCATCAAAGACCAATCCATATAAGTTTGGTTCACTTCTAGTCTACATGTTCTTTTATATTCAAAATTTTTTCCCTTCCAAAGGCACAATTGTTTGAAAGAAGGACAGGCCCATAGTTTATCAGATAAATGATTTCATAGCAGAATTAGGAGACAATTTTGAGAGCATCATGGATGCATACTTTGACAATTTCAGACAGAAGATGCAGAATAGATATAGGATCCCTAAACAATTGGTAGAAGACTACAAAGATTATATTTGATCCCTAGTTGACTCTGATAAAGTACACATTCAAGAAGTCAAGCCTAGGGTTGCATGGGTAAAACCTCTTGCATATGAGGTTAACATTGATGAGACAAAAGATATCATTGAGGCTCTTGTGAATGAGCCTGTTGATCCTAAATCACCTTACTTTGGTACCTATGAAGAAGCAAAGGGAAAATTATCTTTGAAAATTGAGATTCCTAAGATCTTGAAAAGAGGAATGAAGAGGTTAGAGAAGTTTGAAAATAAGTAAGGAAAGACTTTAGATTCTCCTCCTTCTATCACTGAAGGCAAAGAAGATGAAATTAAGATAGAAGATGATGAACCTAAAAATGAAGAGGAAGAGATAGAAGCAGAACCTCCTAAGAAAAAGAAGAAGGTAGCCCCCTAGCAGAAAAATATCTCTACCCCTGTCATCACTACAAGAAGATCTAGAAGGAAACTTATATTACCTAAGGAAGATGAAAAATAAGATACAGTCATATTCAAGAAACCCCCACCTACCTTTGAGAAGAAAATTGAAGAACTAAATGGAGGTAGTGGTATGAGTTCTCTAAAATCATTGAAATATGCTTCTAGAACTAAGGATGAACATAAGAAGATTGAGGAAGCAGTTGTAGAGAAAATGACAAGATGGAAGAATGATCCATTTGAATTGAAAAGTCATATGATTGAAGATCTATTCAAAGCAATATTTGTTCCGTGGAGCAATGCAATTCAAACACAAAAGGATATTAGGGAACAGGCCTTGAAGCAAGTCATGCCATCTATGACTAATAAAAATGTTAAAGAGGCCATGCCCAAATATGAGAAAAATCACACTCCAAGGTTGAGGATGTTTCAGAAATTGAACAAAAGTCCTAGTGAATGTTCCAGGTAAAATGCAATAGATCAAGTGAAGCTAAACACTCTCATTAGCTCTCTAGAAACTACTGTAAATAATGTTGTTTCATTATTTGTAAAGTTGAGTGATACTTCATACTTAACCAAAAATATCAAGACCAAGCTGACAAACATAGACGTAGATTTGAAGGAAAGTGCAAACCAGTTGGCACTTAACCCTAGTTTGAGTTCAACACATTTTGTGAAGATCAAGTATCTGACAGACATGTAGGTAGAATTACTAAGGGCAGAAGCAAGAACAAGGGAATCCCTTATAGCTATGCGAAGGCAACTCCTTCCCCTCATGGTTGTAATGCAGAAACACATTGGTCATGCTAAGACACTCATCCACGACAACAACTTTTCAGTTGCAGAGCTTATGATGGAGTTGTCAGAAGTTATATAGATTTAGTTGTGCAACGTGAAGCTATTGCAAGACAATTGGGACAATACTTTGTCTCAATTTTTGGAGGTACATAGTAATTTCCTATCCTACTTTGGTATTACCATGTAGATATATTTTTGGCATTTGTGTCAAAAAGAAGGGGCAAAGTTATTGTATATACATATAAGGAAATACATGTACAAAAGAGAAGAGAAGAATATATATAT
>MU227465.1:1360297-1376290 GCA_018584345.1 Thuja plicata | reverse complement strand
CTGAGGAAGTACCCAAGCAGATGGTAGGGGGAGTTTTGACTCAGTAGTTTGATCAGATATTTTTTTATATGGTAAGTGTTTTTGTTCATTAATTCCAAATGGGGAGAATGTAGACCTTATGGCAAGACATGTTATCACTTAGTGCAAAAACACTTAGTCATCACAGTGTTGACTGAGCCAACAACTTGAAATGCAACCCAAGAAGTTGTAGTGTAACCCGAGCAGTGGCAGTGTCGACCGAGTAGTTAGTGGCAATCAGTATTACCCGAGTGATCAATGTGACTTGAGTACATAGTGTAGCTTGAGTGCCAGAGTCTACTATGTTGCTCAACTGACAACATATTGCCCGAGTGCCAGTATATCACTGTAGTGGATTAATGGAACCGAGT
The DNA here is from genome assembly GCA_018584345.1 of Thuja plicata. Taxonomy (NCBI): domain Eukaryota; kingdom Viridiplantae; phylum Streptophyta; class Pinopsida; order Cupressales; family Cupressaceae; genus Thuja; species Thuja plicata. Next base: position 1,375,901 of record MU227465.1, on the reverse strand, counting down.
AATAGTATTGGGCTGGCTTAGTTTATATTGTTTGATATTATTATATATCATTGAAGTTGACTTACAGAAGTATTTGATTTGGATAAGGTATTTTGTTATCCAAATATCTGTGAAATAAGTATATATGCGAATATGAAGAGGCATGGTGATTAGAAGATTGCAGAAGTGTAAAGGCACAACAAAGACTCTTCTATCACATTCAGTTGATTAGTATTGTATCATTGGATCTCATTCAAAAAATCAGAGTTGCGTAGAAGATCATCTACTAGTTCATCCTAACAGGTGCATCAACAAAATCCTTTAACAAGGTGGACTTAATAGTCCTTTACAAATCTCTTAACAGAGTTGCATACTTAATTGTATTGTATAAAATCCTTTCATAAGGTGGACCTAATAGTCCTTATTAATCCTAATAGGGTAGGCCATCAGAAGTGGTCAAATGTAAGCTTTAAGAGGCTAAATTTATACTACATTACTAAATCTTGTGGGTACCATCCCCACCCTAGTTTTACTTTTTCTTTGGAAGGTTTCTGGGTAACCAAATATTGTGTCAAGTGTTGTGGATGTTTATTACTTTTATATTCTATTCATTCAACCAGATTAGATAATCTAATAAAGGATTAAAGAGATTAAGTTTTATTGGTTGCAGAGTTACAAAAACAGTTTTGAAAAAAAAATAAGGTGGACTTAATAGTCCTTTACAAATCTCCTAACAGAGTTGCATACTTAATTGTATTGTATGAAATTCTTTCACAAGGTGGACCTAACAGTCCTTATTGCTCCTAATAGGGCATACAATCAGAAGTGGTCAAATGTAAGCTTTAAGAGGCTAAATTTATACTACACTGCTAAATTTTGTGGGTACTGTAACACCCCAAAATTAGCACCTAATAATCCTAATCAATTTTGGTGCATTCCTTCAATTTTCTCATGTTCGAAGTCCTATTGTATTAGGAAAATTATTCTCCTGATTGACTTTAATTGACTGAGTTTCAAATGCAAAAAACCCAAATTTGCATAAATCTGACATTACATTTAATTCCTAAATTCTCAACGATTATTAGCTAAAAACCCCTATGATTAATTAATTTAATCCTAAAGTCTTAAGTGCTTTTAACTAAATCAATTCCACCCCCTTTGGCTAATATACATAAAAGGAATTGAAAGGTTATTTAATTTTTGGATGAATTATCCTCAAAAAGGAATTCCATAATTCCATATGAAAGAACACTTATGTGGCAATAATTCACCCTTTTATTTAAATAATCTTTGCATATTTGTCTCTGTTATGCCCTACATCCCCGTCCCTACATTTTGTGTGCAAAATGTTGGGTCCCCCCCCTTTTGCTTTTGCTTGCGGCTTTGCCTTTGTCTTTCTTTCCTTTTTTGTTTTCTTTCTCTGGGGTTTTCTTCCCCGGCGTGTCGTTTTGTTGTTTGGTTTTCTCCTCCGGGACTCCGGTCCTCGAGGTTGTCTTTTGTTGGAAACCGAATTCCGGACTCCGGGATTATTCGCCATGATGTTCTTAGGAATATTATCATGAGGAATCCCCGGGCCTGAAGTCCAGAGGTTTTTCCTGTCCGGAGATCGCCAGAAGGAGGAGGATTACTTTTTACCATGGGTATAAATAGGTTTTGTCTGTCACTTTCACATTTACCGTGATTAAAAATTTCAAGCACTTAGAGCGAATTAAAGAGTGATTTCAAAGCGATTAACAGAGCATTTGCAGGAGGTTTATGGTAATCAACGTTAATGATTTTCAGCCATTCTTAGGCAGGTGCAAGTGCTTCGTGGTGTGGTTCTGACTGATTGACAACCTGAACCGTTGCAGAGCTCCCGCAGTAACCCTTCCTTTTCTCCGTCTTCTGCGTTCTCAGGTTGGTGATCCTATTTTCCAGCTCTCTGGCTTTTCTTTGGTTTTTTTGAGTTTTCATTTGTCTGGCTTCGTTTTGTTTCTGTCTCGTCTGGTTCATTCTGTTCCTGGCTTTGCCACTCGTTGGTGGGTTGGCTCTGCCAGAGGGTTGTCCACCCTCTGTGCAGAAGTTGTTTGTCTGTAAATAATGTAAATAGTGTAAATAGTGGTCTGTTTGTGAATAGTGTATATATTGTACATATATGTTTCTGCCTTGTCTGGTTTTCTCGCGGGCGTCGTCCCATTTTGTATACTTTTGTATATATGTATAATAGTTGTATAAAGCCCCTGTATATCTCCTCATTTCTTTGTATATACCCCTCAGCTCCATGTACATCCTTCTGGGTGGCTTTTCAAGCTGGTCGAGTCCCCTCTCTATCTGGTTTTCTGCCTCTGAGTTCGCTTCAAGGCAGAAAACCACCTGTTTGAAACTCGGCTCTTGGCTGGTTTCAAACAGGCGATTTTCTCTCTCCTCCATGAAGTCTGTCAGAACCTCATTTATGTCCCATGCATGCAATCAATTCCAGCCAAGTGGCTTTCCCTTTTCATGCGTTCGGACAGTTGGCTCCACCGTCATCGCCATCACATCCATTCAATGCCAACGCACGTGGCGTCCACGTGGGCTCGACAACTTGCATTTCCATACATCCTTGCTAATGGTCATTTCTCCAGGCTTCTGGCCTCTTACCACCATCCATCCCGCATCTTTGCTAAGTGCGATAAAATTCCCCAGACCCGGATGTGTTGATATCTTAAGTTTACGATGTGTTTTTCTTTTCGGGTATCTTTGCATAAAACTAACTTTTCAGGAAAGGCAAACACCATGGTGGTAAGATTTTCCGGACCCCGGAATGATTATTTTGATAAACATGTTGTGACGGTCGCTTTGTCTCGCAGGTTCCCAGAGTTATCTTCCAAACATGTCTGAAGCGTCTGCATCATCTCCTCCTGGAAGTCCAGAATTACCAACCACAACAGAAACCAGGGCAGCAACAAAGTCAAAGATGGAGAAAGCCCTGGAAAAACTTCCCCTCACCATGAAGTATGTACAGGATAATGCCATTGTGGGCTCAAAGATTGAGTCCAAGGTAAAAGTAATGACCGACGCCAATGTCAAAACTTGGGCAGAAATGCAGGCCCTGGTAAAAATAATGCACATCCAACGATAGGCTGGAGACAAACTCGCAATCAACATTGGGGGTTCTGGAATCCTCCGGGCGGCTTGCTTCCCCTACTCCGTGCAATCTCCAGAGCTTATCTTAACATTGGCTACCAACTAAAACTCTTCTATCTAGGTCGTTATGCTCGCAGCTGGAGAACCCATGGGATACCCCACTCCACTGGTGTCCCTCGACCCAGTCACATTCCAGGCAGGCCTGGGTATCCCGCAATTTGATAAGGCCGCAGTGGTCACAAGGACTAATGCCTTGAAACAGTTTACACACCTAGAGGATGTTGCCCAGGTGTACATGAATACCAACTGGCTTAAGGCCCCAAAGAGAGACCCAAAGAGGATGAAGATAGAAATTCCCCACTCTGAATTCAAGGAGAGCATCCAGATGGGGATAATAGCATTAGCCTGAGTATTTGGGCAGCCCTCTGGCCAAGAGTTTTCCAAATGGATGTACTATTTCCTCCTTGGCATCTCCACCAAGGGAGGATTCTTTGACTGGGTGACAATAATCTCCAATCATGTCGACTTCCAGTTCCAACAGTTGAACCTGAAGAAGAGGTTCTACATGTCTTCTTATATTTTCTGGGCCCTAGCTCAGCAGAGGCCCCACTCCAATGGCCTACTTATAGACGGCGTGCTCAGGATTGGCCCGGGACAAAAAACACCGTGGGACCATTTCCCACAGATTCAATGGGAGGCTAGCTTCCCCAGTTTCTACCTAGTAAATGATTCATTCATTTACTATCACTTGCTCACACCTGCCTGGGATGCTGGATACCGCCTATCTACTGAGGCGATGAAGTTAGTTAGTAGTTATGGGCACTACTATATTCAGTTCCAGCAGCATACATACATTAGGGTCGCCGGCTTCTCCGAGAAACCCTACTTGTTGCCCAAGCATTATGGGGACAAGATCGTGCTACTGGAATATTGCTAGCAAATGATGGAGATGCATGCCTTCTTTGTACTCAAGAAGGTCCCCAACGTCCCGTTCCCATTCACCTATGGGAACTACACCTGCAGTCTGGCCACCACAAAGGAGGCAGACAACGAGCTGAAAAGTTATAACTTGCAAGAATTCTATCTGGAATGAAAGAACTTTGATCTGCATGGCAGAATTGCAACAGCAATGCCCCGGGCTTCGGAGCCCCATTATATACACATGGAAGAATTCTGGGCTGATTGCCAGGATGACATGGATGTGCAGAGTAGGCACTATGATAGAATGATAGCCAGAATGATGCAGGAACTGAAGCTCTAGAGATTCCTTCTAGGATTCTCTGACGCTGCCCTCACCATAGATCCCCAGTACAAAGAAAAGGGGATCGATAAAATGGCACTGCCGGTAATGGATTGGGCCACCTAGGAGGGGCCCATGATTAAGGACTTCACTCGGGAGGTGATCGAGCGAAGTCATGCCTATTTTAAGGTGTGCCCTGGGAGTATGCATCAAGCTCCGTGATCGATGCCAAAATTAGCACCACAGCCGGTACCAAGATTGACCCCGGGGGCTGGGACTTATTCGCAGGGCACAGACAAGGGAAAAGGGATAGCTACAACCCCCTCCATGAAAGAAGTCCCCATACAAGAATAGATCAAGCAATCTATGGCAGCCTCCCAGCAAATGAGGGAGTAGTTAATAACGAGGCTTGCCACTCCCCTGCTCATGGCCGGACTAATTCATCCTCCTTCCTCCCCGTCGCTAGCAGCCCTAATGGTGAAGGCAACGTGGGTGGATCCCATGGAAGCCACAGCAATAAGAGATGCGGGGCCACCTTTGGTTACCCGGAGGAAGAGAAAGCACATCAAGCAGCATAAGGAAGAACTGGCGCCAGAGGTATCTCTCCCCCAAGAAATAGAGATCCTTTCTTCTAGTTCTTTGGAATTGGAGAAAGAAACAGAGCCTGCAGAGGTCCCGGCCAGTCCCCCTCAAGAAGAAGAATTTGATGTATTTGCGGTCGATGAGTTTGGAAACTTGGAGGGGGACGATACACAAGCAGGGACAAAAGTCCCGAAAAAAGAACAAGAGGCTGCAGAGCTAGAGGATGTGAAACAAGAGCCTGCACAACAACAACAGGTAGAAGAAAAGGAGCTAGAGCCAGAGATTATCTCTGGGGCGTAGGCAATGCAAGGTCCGAGAGTGGACCAAATAAAGCTAGGCAAACATATGGCATCCGCTGGGGGAACCGGACCTTCAGGAATAATCATAAACCCAGCCGTCACGTTCCCAAGGCCATTCCCGGGGGCAACCTTCGGGCAGGTTATCACAGCGGCCCAAACTTTAAATCTTGGCCCAATACCTCCCCTACTGCCAATAGAAGAGGAAGCCCTGGCAGAAGAAGAACAAGAAGAAGAAGAGCAGCTTGAAGAAGAAATCCCCGAGGAAGCCTACCAGGGTCCAAATCCAGCGATTGACATATAGGACCAGGCTGAGGAGATGGAAGTTGAAAAGAATGTTGCTACAGAAGAAGTTGAGGCAGGGAGGACGGATGAAGTCCACATCACTGAGGAACAACAGCCACCGGATACCGGGAGGGAATCAGGAGAAAAAATTCTGGCAGGAAGGCCACCTCCCCCACCTTAGTGGATGGTAGAAAGTAGAAAGAGAAAAGCTCAGTCTGCTCTGATGATTCCTCTCTCCCTGGCCGAGATGATGGCCCAAGTACAGGGCTTGCCAAAAGCAAAGAAAGCCTGGACAGTTCACATTTTGCAAACTGGGCCGGGCGGAGAAATAATTGTCGTTGTGGCAACACCTCCCCCAGACACCGACGAAGCAACTGCAGATCTAGCAGATTACAATGTTGCAGAGGTATCCCTGGGCAAAAGAGGAAAGCAAGGCGAGGTGGACTTGCTTAAGGAGGCAGCATGGGCAGTGGAGGCCTGATATGAGAAAGAGGCCCAGAGGCTCAAAGCTGAGAAAGAGAAAAATGCAAATCTTATGGGATTTCTTACTGAGCTTGCCAGACCCATCAATGCCACCCCTCCAGAGACCTCCACATCAGAAGAATTACCATAGAGTGACAGACTCCCTGCGAGTAATGAAAAAGAAGGCCCAAACAGTAGACGAATGGGTCGCCCTACAGATAGGAAACACCCGACATTTCCTGGCGTCCACTCTCCCAGACTTATACATAGCCCAGCAAATTATTCATCAGGCAGAAGCTCTTATTGAGCAGTGGGAGAGTGACGCCAAAAATTACCAAGTGTGGAAGGTGGAGCTCGAAGAGCTCCTCACCTTGGGAGAAGATATAATTTTCGAATCTGAAATTCTAGGTGAGGAATCATTTGATTTTGTAAGAACTCAGCACTCCAGACTTGACCTCACATTGGAGGTAACCAAGCAACTGGTAGAGTCCTTGCAAGAGAAGGTAAACACTGTAAAGTATTCTTCTAATTTATACAAGTCTTATGTAATAAATGTTTGTGGGGCTGATCCCCTCAGCACAGATACATATACCCCTGAAGATTCAGTTTTGGGGAGTTTTGATGAAATAATGAAATCCCGGTATCAATCCCCGGAGGGGGTGGACGGGGCCCAGATGGAAAAAATAACCAAGATGATACTTAAGGGTCATGATGCTGCAAGAATGGTGGATGAATTCAAAGAAAATGTTCCAGACCTGGGGGAACAAGTTGAAGTAGCCAGGCACAGAAGTGCCAGCCTGAAGAATGTAGATGAAGATGGCATTTCCCGCCTCCTTCAGGCCTTCAATGACAATAAGAAACCTTGAGCTTTCTCCGGGAGCCAGGGAAAATTGATTGTTGAGTATTCTTTATTGTTTTGGGGACGTAAGTTCCCAGATCCTAGAGTCCCAGATCTAAAATTTGGTATTCTTTAAAGTGATTCGTGTCCCGGTCCCTGAGGCTGAGTAGTCACTTTTAGAGGTGGTTAATAAAGAATGTCAGAGGGGAGTTGGCCGCATCAATGAGGGCGTTGGCTTGGCAGTTGATTTTCTGACAGGGTGGTCTTCTCGAGGCGGTGCTCAGAGGTACACCTGGCACATTAGAGATAGGGCACTGCATTTTCCATTTATGAGGCATGTAGCCTCGGTCCTCGAGGGACCTACTTCCTTCCTTTCTCCTTTCTGGTTCTCTTCTTGAGACTGATTCTTCCGATGTATATTCTTATCTTATTCTTCTGACATGACAGAACTATTCCATCTCCAGGTCTTTTGTAGGGTGGCGCAGGTAGTACCGGCCCCCGGGTATTGTATTTTATTGAAACATAATGTAAATAGGGTTAGGGTTAGAAGAGAGTTGTATAAATAGGCAAATCGACCAATTTCTAAGGGTCGGCGAAATTGATGATTTTGTTGTCCATAGCAATAGCAAAGTGATTTCTCTTTTTAATATGCAGAGCTCAATGCTCCATTGTTCCATTCTTGATAGTTAGATGCTCCCCTAGTGCCGCCATTGTATCACGCACCAGTGCTTGCTGGACTAAATATTAATGAAGAAGGAAGAATTCTTGGCAATGATGTTGTTGGCATTCCTGCTTTTGAGTTAATGGTATTTCATGTTTTAATGTTCTTTATATCTTTTACTCTGGTATGTTAAAGTAGATTAACGACCTCTTTATTCCCGCTACTGATAAAATTCTAGATGATGGTTATGTGTTTCTTCGGTATTTAGTGTAGTTTACCAGAGTATTATTGATGTTCCAGACATTTTGACATGACTATAGTTAGATGAAATGTTTCTAACCCTGCAGGATCTTTTTCATTTTATTTGCTAAGTATAGAATGCTCGGGAAAACCTTACTTTGATCGAATCTCCGGAGAAGATGAGTTGAAGAAACCAGCTATCCCCCTCGAAAATAGTCACCTCTCCCAACCGAGCCCCGCGCCGTCGTGACCCGACACCTAGGTGCTTGAAGGCCCGGAGGATCTATTTCCCCCGAACAACCTTTGCAGGTGGAGTTGGACGATTTCCCCAGAACCCGATGACAACTTATGATTGTTGGCGAACCCGGTAGCAAAACCTCATCAATAGAAACTGGCGCTAGAAGGAGGGCATGAACTTATCCCCTTCCAGAGATTCTAATTTTACACCTTCTGAGGGTTTCCTGAGTCATAGTTTTAGGAGACAAGCCTTCAGTGGGACTGGATCTTTCTCCCTAGTGAAATTTGAAAGAGTCCTTAGGTCCGCCCCAAATCCTGAAATGTTTGTCGAACTCGAGCCCCCTGCTCGAAAGAAACAGACCTCAAAAGTCCTACCCGCCACTATTATCTGGGGATCTACCATACCCCTAAATACTCATACTCCCCAGACACTCCCAGGAATTAGTACCCAAGCTACCCAACATATAGTTCCCCCAATGGCTGCATATTTTAGAAACACTGGGTCCCCAATGGGCACTTTTCTGGGTGCAACCAATGATTTACCCTCTCACCCAGAGAAAATCTGCCTGCGATATGAGCACTTAGGCTCACGGACCGCAGAAGAACACTTACAGGCATATAAAGATGCCATGAATTAACACCAGATCCAGCATGAAGATGTTGTGACCCGCATGTTCCCCCTGTCCCTAGGACAAAGTGAGTTGAACTGGTACCTTAACTTGCCTGCCAACTCCATCAACACTTGGTAGGATATGGAGGACGCCTTCCTGGCTGCCTTCCGCGTGCACGTGGACCCAGCCTGGTCCCATAGCCAGTTCATCTCCATCAGAAAGGAACCCAATAAACCTCTTGCAGCATTCAATCATAGGTTCCAACGCACCCTGAAGTGATGCACAGGCCCTTTTATCCCATCTCCAGACATAACCATACAAACCTACCTCAACGCAATGGACCCTTTCGTTGCCACTCTCCTTTGGAGAAAAACCGCTGCGGGCGACCGGGACACCTTGGAAAAAGTCTACAACCTAGCCTTAGAATTGTCCCGTGGTCTTAATAAGTCCCTGGGCGGGATTGGGCAGAGCACGCCTTTCAACATGATCCCCAGCGGAACTGTATACGCAGGGGGTTACAACCCAAATCTGGCAATAGGCGCCCCTTCGATAGAAATGAATCCCCCGCCACCCTTGATAGACCAACAGGCGTGGTATGTTTACCCCTCCCAGACCCAGATGACACCGGGTCTGGAAGTCTTCCCTTGGAATCAGCCACAATAGACACAACAGACTCAGACACAACCATCCGAAGTGCCATTCTTCCAATCGTCCGCGACTGGAGGATTGCCACCCTCGACTCTGGCTAATACTGCTACCTTCCCAGGAAGCCAACAATAGCAACAACCATCACATTGTGATGCTAACACTCAGTTGACCACCAAGGTTGAATCCCTCTGGCGAATGTTGTCCACCTTGACCATGGACATGGGCCAACTGAAGGCGGGGTCCTACGCGCCCCAGAATTTGAGTTCTCAGAGAGGGAATATTTTCTCCAGCCAAAAAAACAATAATGCTGGAGGGAGAAACTTGAACAACGGGTCTCGGCCCAATCAGAAACAATGGAATAACAACGCAAACACCAGAGGCCCCCCTCCGAACCAAAACACCAACCAAAATGGTGCTAGACCATCATATTTTACACCAGTCGCAGACTTCCAGCCCATGACTAACTGGTGTAGATTGCATGATACTGGTTCGCACAAAGAGGTGAATTGTGCCACTTTGGAGAAGGTCATCATGATCTCCCAGCGGGACAGGCAGTAGTCGCATGATACTACCCCTCTAGAACCTCCTGTCCAGGAAACAACCCACAGCGCCTTCACCTGTGACACCATTTTCTTCGGGACTTCTAGAGAAGATGAAGAAGAATCCAAATTGTAGGGATTCTTTGACGAATCCATTTCGCCTTTCGAGGCCAACGTCTTTACTAACCCACGGGCTCCATACAACACTCAGATTTAGGCTGGTAAAGGACCAACTTACACGCCCACACCTCCTATCAAAGATACTCCTCCTCCCCAGAGTAACATGACTGATCGACCCGCGCCTCCAAAAGGTCCTAGCTCTAACCAAGCAAAAGATCTCACGGAGGAAAATCACCAGTTCCCCGGAGGAAGATTTGACATTACGAAGGTGTTAGAATAGACCACTACCTCCATGACCTTGATGGAGGTTTTGTTGAACTATCCCAAGCAGAAGAAGTCTCTTCTGAAGCTTTTAAGGAACCCAGAAGCCATTAGCCACCCACCCACGACTGTCTCCTTTGAAGATTCTAATGCGGCTGTCTTTCGGGGAAATAACGAAGATCCTCCCTTCCTACTAGGCCTGAACATTTACGAAAAAAATATACATAACTGCTTAGTAGATTCTGGAGCTTCGGGTAACATCATGCCCTTGTCCATTTGTTAGAAGCTCGGACTCCGCCCCACCCCATCTAACAACGTAGTAATTCAGCTGGATAAGAATGCTGTAAAAATGGTGGGGGACTTAAAGAACGTCTGGATACATCTTATCTAGGACCCCAGGATAGCCAGTATCATTGACATCTAAGTGGTGGACATCCCAGAGACTTACGGGATGTTATTAAGTCAGAATCGGTCTAAGTCCTTGAATGGATACTTTTCAACCAACTTCACCCACTTATGGCTTCCATGGGAGGGAGAATCTAATCAGATCTAGGTTGAAAGTGAACCCCAGATGAAACAGGCCCTTACCAAAGTTGGGAGGGTCAACGGGGTCTTTTTCTTTGAGACTTCTCTGGGGGTGTACAAACCTTTTGAAATTTTAACATTTGATTTCATCCCCGGAGAAAATCCTGCCGTACTATAGAGAGCCCAAGACCTAGAAGAAAAGATGAGAGTTGAATTCAGCTCTCAAGGCACCATAGCAACCCTTGCCACACTCCTATCCAGCACTTGGTGCCGAGTACACTACCAAAAACATTCAGAACTTGAGTGTGGACCATGTCTTTCGGTCGCCAACTGGCACCTTGATACCCTTCGAAACAGGCAACATGTAACTGATTCCCTGGGACCCAGTACTCCTATGGGATGCGCTTCTTTGTTGCCATCTCCCCAGGAATCCCAAATTCAAAAAAATCCAGAGGAAAATTCCACTTTTACGTCGGTAGCTCGGGAAGGGACCCCCAAGTTCCCCAGCAATAATCCAAAGAAGGCTACTCCGCCCCAGCCCCAAATTACAAACAATGACTTATAAACCCTTAAGTTTGATGGGTCACAATCCAAACAGGGCTGTGGGGCCGGGGTAGAATTAATCAACCCGCGAGGGAAATCCTTCCTCGTGTCCTATAGGCTACAATTTAACTATACAAACAATGGCACAGAGTACGAGGCTTTGATCCTTGGACTCTTATTTACGTTAAGGAAAGGAATCACCCACCTCCGGGCTCTGGGTGATTCAGAGTTGATTGTTAAACAAGTCCGGAGTCAATATACATGTCATGATAAAAGGCTGGCCGCATACTGCAACCGGGCTTGGAGCCTTATCGAATATTTTGATGCCTTTGACATTGACCTCATTCCCCGGCGATGGAACTATGTCCCAGATGCCCTCGACATTTCTGCCAGCACACTGGAGCCAATGGCTGGCTCACGACTCCAGAGATTTTTAGTTGAGATGGTCCCCACCCCATCCATTCCAGACAATATCACCCACTTTCAGGTTTTTGAAGACGATCAACACATCCCAGCCTTTATGGCCAATGTTGGTGTCTCTAAGGATCAGATAGTGGAGGAACGAGACCATGATGATACTTGGCAGGGTGATGAAGATGATGGGATCATAGATTTTCCCACTAACACCATCCCAAAGGGGACGGTTGCATTAGAACGAATCTTTGACTCAGACCCTCAGGCCCGTGAGAAGGTGTCATCCTCCTCTGGGGGAGGAAAGTTTGAAAAGGTTAACATCGGCCAGCCCGGTGAAGAGAAAATCATCCACATAGGTACCTCCTGTTCCCCTGAGGAAAAGGAGAAGATTCTCACGGTTCTCTGAGAATACGTTGATGTAATTACCTGGGGTTATGAAGACTTGAAAACATACGATACATCCATCATGACCCACACTATTCCCCTAAAAACAGACGCTAAGCCCTTTCAGAAAAAGAAAAGACCGGTCAACCCCCTGATAGAGCCTCTGATTCATCAAGAGATAGAAAAACTACTGTCAGCCCGGATAATCTTCCCAATCTGGCATACTACATGGGTTGCCAACCTGGTCCTAGTCAGGAAGAAAAATGGTGAGATCTGCCTTTGCGTGGATTTCCAAAATTTGAACAAGGCATCTAAAAAATATAATCACCCTCTCCCCTCGTTGGATGAGGTGTTGCAGATAGTGAATGGATCTCAGATGATGTCTTTCTTGGATGGATATTCAGGATACAACCAGGTCATGGTCAAGTATGAGGACAGAGAGAAAATAACATTTACCACCAAGTGGGGGACGTTTGCGTACAGAAGAATGCCCTTCGGTCTGATCAATGGAGGGGCTACATTTTAAAAAGCCATCGACATTGCATTTGAGGGCCTCATAAATAGGTGCATAATCATCTACATGGATGATTTGACCATCTTTTCCTGGGACAGGCATGATCATCCCACCCACCTCGCTCAGATCTGTGAGAGATGTCACTGGTATGGAATATCCCTCAACCCCAAGAAGTGCATATTCGAGGTCACCGAGGGGAAGTTTCTCGGGCATATTGTCTCTGAGAAGGGTATATCCATAGACCCTGATAGAGTCGAAGCATTGCTGAATCTACAGATGCCTGGCAGCAAGAAAGAGATGCGATCTTTTTTTGGAAAAATTAACTTCGTACGACGCTTCATCACGGGATTCATAGAAATAGTTAAACCACTTAATGAGATGATGAAAAAGGATACCAAGATTGAGTGGAGTTCTGAAGCAAAATGGGCATTCACCCAGATCAAACAGACCATAACGGAGGCACCGGTTCTGGCTAGTCCAGACTATTCCCTTCCATTTTACATTTACTCATTTGCTTCGCCACATTCCGCTGCGGCAGTGTTGACCCAAAAGGTTGAAGGGGAGGAACGACCAATAGCTTTCATGAGTTCTCCCTTCAAGAACGCTGAAGTCTGGTATTGATCACGAGAAAAGTAGGCCTTTGCTCTAGTTTGCGCCATGAAGAAATTCTGGCATTACATTCTCCAGAGCAAAGTATATGCTATTATTTCAGACCAGGCTGTCAAATCTCTACTGATGCAGAGTGAATTGGGTGAGAGACAGGGGAAGTGGATGGCCATCCTCCAAGAATATGACTTAGAAATGCAACCCATGAAAATAGTCCGAGGCCAAGGACTAAGTCGGGCGATGGCAGAAGAGACTCCCTGCATAGAATGCCAAACTTACACAGTGGAGTCCATTACCCAAGACCCATGGTATACCAATTTGGTATACTTGCTACTAAACAACAAATGTCCAGAGGGGTTACCTCCCCACAAATGCCGCGCCTTGTGGATGAAAAGTGCACACTTCATGATAAAAAATTCCACGCTTTATCGTAGAAATTATGAGGGGGTGTACCTCCGGTGCATTGATAGAGACCAAGCTGTAAGAATAATAGACAAATTTCATGGACAGTTTGGAACCGAGCATGGTTTAGCTGATGCCACTGCCCACCAGATCCTTCAGGTTGGATATTATTGGCCCTATATATTCAAAGACGTTTACGCTCATGTAAGGAAATGCCATACTTGCCAAACCGCAGCGCATCGTGAGCGTAACCCGGCCATGCCTCTACAACCAGTCTACAAGGCTAGACCATTTGCCCAATGGGCATTTGACTTCATTGGGGAGATCAACCCCAACTCATCTGCCAACCACCGATACATCCTTACTGCTATTGATTACTGCACTCGGTGGTATAAAGCTATACCTTGTAAAAACAACACGACGCATGTAGTTATTAAGTTCATAGAAGAAAACATCGGCACACAGTTTGGGATGCCCTTTTCTTTGGTATGTGACAATGGTCCCGCGTTTTCCTTAGCACAATTACTTGAATGGACCTACAATCGGAAGATCACACTGAAGTTCTCCAGCAACTATTACCCCCATGGAAATGGCGTTGCTGAATCAACAAACAAAAATATACTTGAAGTGATCAAACACCTGTTAGAATAGAATCCCCAGGATTGGCACCAAAAACTAAAATTTTCCCTCTGGGCGGATCGCATTAGTATTAAGGCCGCCCTGGGAACATCACCATTCCACCTGGTTTATGGCCAGAACCCTGTATTCCCAGTCAATTTACAGATCCCAGTATTACAGTTCATGCAGGAATTCAACAACAGGGACAACATCGTGGAGGTTCGGCTCTTAAACCTGGTGCGGATGGAAGAACAGAGAGACGCAGCCCTTGAACATTTCGCACATCATCAAGTAGTGGTAAAATGATGGTTTGACAGAAGAGCCCAATACAAGGCTTTTCAGATCTTGGATCTGGTCCTGCTGTGGGACAAGGCCCGGGAGAAGAAAGGAAAGCATACCAAGTTCCAACGGCTCTGGCTCAGACCATAGGTGATTTCAAAAATCTATGGGGAAAATACTTACCGCCTCAACACTCTGACTGGATAACCTATCGCATTGCCCGTTAATGGACAGTTTCTCAAACACTATTTCGAGTAGGGTAAGTTCATCCCGAGTTGTATTATATGTAAAGCTTTCCACTTGTAAATATGTCTCTTTCGGGTGTCTCGTTGCGAGATGCCCTGCCTTGTAAATATCCTTGTCGGCTGTCCTCTGGGATAGTCCTCTTTTCCTGTCTTGGTTTTCATTTTTGGTTTTCTTTCGGTCCCAGTGTTTTGTTTCGTCTTGTAGGAATTGGAATACTTCGCATAACGTTGGCCTCTGGTATAATGTCTACGGCATGGTGAACTTTAGAATCTATCTTTAGCATAGTGGAGCCGGTCCGGTCTCCGGGGTTCATTTCATGGGTTATGACACATTTTGAGCAATCTCCATTGGGTGTTGTCTCAGGGAGCCTGGCAATCAGTGAACATAAATAATACAAGGAACAAGTAATCGGACATATTGAGGGTAGATCGACTGTACTCTTTGATTGACCCAGGTCTGAAACTTCAAAGAATTCTCCCCGGGTCTGGAGTTTTATCCTCTCTTCAAATATCTAAATGCAGGTGGATAGGTGAAAGAAGTACCGCCATTAAAATTAGCTAAGCTTAAGCTTAATGGTGAAAGAAGTACCGCCTTCCCCACCTAGAAACAAACAAAATAACAAGAGGAAAAGTAGGATAAAACTCTGGTCTCCAGGGGAAATGAGCAAATTGATGAGTGGTTCGATGTGATTAGTACCCCTTCTCTATTCCTCCCAAAGGTCATCAGCTTGATTTCCTTCCCAAGCACACACGACACCACTGATAAAGGACTATGGACTGGCTCCTGTGTGGTTGGATTCTCTCGGATATGTTGCTCTTTTCCTGTCAGACGCTTCAGGAAGCGGCTTGTTCCAGTTTTGCTAACCAGAGATTCTTTAGTTCTCAAATGTGCTAAGGCATTTGTCCCAGATAGTCGCCATTTGTTATGCCCTGCATCCCCGTCCCTACATTTTGTGTGCAAAATGTTGGG
>MU227465.1:1322560-1347639 GCA_018584345.1 Thuja plicata | reverse complement strand
CATCCATCATTGCCTATTCATCTCATACATCAGCTTTCTAATCCATCTGCAATGCCCTACACCTTGCTAGACATTGGGGGCAAACCATGGTGATCTTGCTTGAGATTGAGTAATCTTCTAAAAAATTGTAAAATCTCTAAAAATTTCTAAAAATCTTTTGCTTTCCTGCTTTATTATGCTCATGCTTTTGCTCTTAGTCATCTTCGAGATTTTTCTTGACCTCACATGGCATGTTCTTGGTCTAGGGGGTATTGTCTTATCTTTTGGAGTTCTTCTCCTCTTGCATCGGTCACCAGTGGATCTCATTGCGTCTACCTGTTGATGTCTCATGGCGCTTCATCTCTTCTTGAGACTCTTTCTTCACATCAGTCACTAGTGGTCCTCACTGCGTCTGCCTGTTGATGCTTCGATCTCGTTATCGATCTTTATGCTTGAGAATCTCTTGCGACAGTCACTAGTGGTTCTCATTGAGTCTTCCTACTGCCGCTACATTGATGAGATTTCTTGCATTATTTCTCTATCCGTTTGTTTGGCTTCGATCCATTTGTTACTTGGGGGCATGGCTCCCCATTTTTATCACACTTCGGTTTACACTTGAGTCAGTGATCTTGTCAAAGGAAAACTCTCTACTGGCACAAACTGGTGTTTCTCAACACCTTAATCAAACAATGTTTCTCAACACTCTCTTTGGACACATCTGTGTTTTTCAACACACATCGGATGTCTCACGATGTAAACATCTCTCGATAGCAATCAAACACATTGCACCCACAAGCACAACGATGTTTTTCAAACACCCATAACATAGACACATTCGTAAGCCTCAAAACATGCTGGGATATGATTGACTCCTTCTTAGTATGCTGCCTATTCTTATGAATTTCATTTGATATTTTCTTTCTCTACTGCTTGTTGGTGTGGTTTCGATGATCCAGAAACGTCAAATAAACAAGGTGTATGTGATAAGAGCTTCTACATTAAGGTGGAAAAGCCTCACGTCCCTGGATCTTGTTTATTTGTACGCCAAGAGGAGGTTGAAACCATCTCCTTGACTGTTATTGCTGTGTTTGTTTACTTGTGAACTTTTACTATATCAAATTGGAAACAATGTTCAGGTCACCTTGGCTTTTGTGCCTCGGTGCTTATGTTTGTTTCCTATATTTTATCTAATGAAATTCATATTCATATTCTTATGGTTGCAGCGGCACCAGTAAGTATTGTATTGACTCCGATGATCTAAAGAACCCGATGATGATAAATACGATGAGTCCAACAACCAAAGTCCTAGGATTGCATTTAGCTTAGGCTAGCATCTGCATTGTAGGCTTGCATTTTAGGCTTGCATCATGGTAGTTTAGTGCTCTCTTCATTATCTTCTTATTCTTCAAAGGTCCTCATCTTTCATCATGGTTTCTTCTTGACTGCACAAGTGTTTGATCCTCTCTCTATCTTCATCTATATGCTCAATCAATTTTTGTGATCGAAATCAAAATCTAACACTTCTATATATGCTTGTGCATTCGTCTTTCTAGCTCCCTTGTCAAGATTATCTCTAGTTATCATTTTCTCGGCTTCTGTAATCTTTTCATCAAAGTCAACTCTAGTCAATTCTAGTCAACGGTGGTCAAACCTAATCAACAGGACCTCTCGATCGCTCTAAATCAATTCTTCTCTCTCTTGATCTATCTTTTTCTACAATTTCTTTCTCTCATCAAATTATGATGTGTCTTCTTTGAATTTCGCTCCCGAGGGGGCAAGATGATTGCATCATTGATCTTTTTGCATTATTCTTGAATCAGTCTGATCTGAATCAAAAGTCCCCATCGCTAGGGGCATCTCATCACTTGGGGCATATTCAATTTTTTGTACCTTATGGTCAAAATTGCATATTCTATGATCTTGAATCTTTTCATCTCGTCATCTATCTTGCTAGGTATCTGAGCAATCTAACTCCGATCTTCAAGGATCACGCTTCATTTCAAAGATAGTCCTAAATTGATCATCTTTTGAGACAGGTATTGGGGCAATCTAACCCTGACTCCTGAAGGTTGAGCCTCATTCAGGGGACAGTCTTGTGAAAGATATCAATCTAACTAGTGTCTGGGCAATCTAACCTAGACATTGGGGGACTAAGCTTCATTCCAGAGATGATTCTTGAAATCTCATTGGGTATTGAAGCAATCTAACCCTAATTCCTGAAAGTTACACTTCGTTCTGAAGATGACTCTCAAAAACTCTTTAGATCATTATCTAGGAAATCTAACCTGGATCTTGGAGTGCTTACCTTCGTATTGGGGCAATCTAACCCTGATTCTGGAGATAGTCCTAAATTTTCATCAGCTCTCAGTGGACATTGGGGCAATCTAACCCCGATTATGATCTTCACTTCAGACTATTCTTTGAATCAATGCACTACTCGCACATCAATTTAAAGAGGGGCAAAATGTAACACGCCAATATTGGAACCTAATAATCCTAATAAATTTTGGTGCATTCCTTCAATTTTCTCATCTTCAAAGTCCTATTGTATTAGGCAAATTTTTCTCCTGATTGACTTTAATTGACTGATTTTCAAATGCAGAAAACCCAAGTTTGCATAAATCTCACATTACATTTAATTCCTAAATTCCCAATGATTATTAGCTTAAAACCCCTATGATTAATTGATTTAATCCTAAAGTCTTAAGTTCTTTTAATTAAATCAATTCCACCCCCTTTGGCTAATATACATAAAATGAATTGAAAGGTTATTTAATTTTTGGATGAATTATCCTCAAAAAGGAATTCCATAATTCCATATGAAAGGACACTTCTGTGGCAATAATTCACCCTTTTATTTAAATAATCTTTGCATATTTATCTCAAAAGAGAATGAAGAGACAACTGTTTCATTTCAAGAAACTCTTCACTCTCTTTCCATAGTTTTCTATAAATTGGACTTCTTTTCTTCATTAGAGAGGATAATTTTTGGAGAGCATCAATATTATAGTCAATTTGCATTTGATTTTCATGTTTTAAAGCTTAATTTGCAAAATTAGTCTAAATTTCAATTAGAATTGAAGATGTTTAGCTTTCATTTATGATTTATCCATATAGCTAACAATTCAATTTGGTGCTTTCAAGCTTCTTAAGTTCATTTCAAGTTCAATTTTAGCTTAGAAGCCATTTCTTTCATAGATTACAAGCACTCTCATTTCTAGATTAGAAGCATTTGATAATCTTAGATTAATTGCATTTTGCTTCCATAGCTTAGTTGCAATTCATTCTTAGATTAGTTGCAAATCATTTCCATAGCTTAATCGTTTCTCAATCCATAGATTAAGAGCATTTTCTTATAGACTAGTTGCAGATTTCATGAGATTAATGGCAATTCTTCTCATATTACATTCTTAAAATCCTCCATGTTAGCAATGATCAGGTTGTTGGCTCTCGTTCTGAGGGTAAAACTCAACCTCCACAACTAATTAGGAGGCAACAGGTCGCCTCAATCGAATTTGCCGAACAAACAATTCATGTTTGTCTTTGTGAATTGAGTGATTGTGTAAAGACTATGTTGTGTTTGTGTTGAATTCAAAGGTCTACATTCAGCATATAATAGGTACCATCCCCACCCTAGTTTTACTTTCTATTTGGAAGGTTTCTGGGTAACCAAATATTGTGTCAAGTGTTGTGGATGTTTATTACTTTTTTATTCTATTAATGCAATCAGATTAAATAATCTAGTAATGGATTAAAGAGATTAAGTTTTATTTGTTCCTGATTCACCCCCCCTCTCAGTCACCTAGCCTCAATATATTTCCAACATTTCTCACTCCATCTTCCCTACCTACTAGCATTTATGGCATTGCCCATTTAAGCTACTGAGAGTAATTGTAGTAGTTTTCAACCAATATCATTAATTATTTTTAGTTTTTTTCTTGGTCCTCAATCAATAGAGATAGAAATAGGGAGGGAAATATAGGCATTGAGAGAGGGGGAGAGAGAGAGAGGGGAGGATAAAGTTATATAGGAGTGGATAGAGAAAAAGTAATAACATGATAGAGACAAAGGGATATATGGAAGAAGAAGAAATATGGATAAATAGAGATAGAGATGCAAATAGATATACATATACAAGTCAGAGAGAGAGAGAGAGAGAGAGAGAGAGAGATTTCAAAAAGCTAGGTTATCCATTTCATACCAGACATCATAATTAGAGGGATACTGTATGACTCCTCTCTGAAAGATTTGATAAATAGATAATGATATTAATATAAGTAAATAAATAATTTTTTTATATAATTACTATATAAATATAAATATTAATAATTAATAATAATTCAAATATAAATAAACATATTAATAATAATAAAGTTTTTATTAGTATAATAGTACAATATATTATTATATAATGTAATAATATACTATATGATTAATAATATGTATTAAATAATATTTAAAAATAAATAAATAAATAATAATATTATACCATCATAATATTTATCATATATAGATATGAAATATTAACCACTCGTTCTGAATTTAACATATACATCATAATATGCATGTATTAAACGTATTATTTATAAACTACATGTATATGAAGAAAAACATTTCACAAATGAATAGAGCACGACTAAGAGTCAAGACCAGATCCTTCCTCACCAGTGCGGGTATTTGAGGACAGAAAATAAGAGTTTAGAGGTGATATCGGGTAAGAACACTGATTCACTGGCACAGAGGAAAAATATCTCTCCACCGCTTATAGTTCTAGCATGATGATTTGTTTAATTAGAAGCATCCGTTATTAGGGAATCCATGCCATTGGCGTGATGGGACTTGGGCCATAGGTGAAGAGCGAACCACCTCAACCTTCTGACTCTTGAGATAGGTGCCTCGTAATAAAATATATTTATCTTACATTCCGTCATAAAAGAACCAAGGGAGAATTTGTAATTGGGGGCTTCCGTAATATACAATGGAACTGGATGGTACTGTAAATGATTGTGTATAGTATATTTATGTAGTCTAAAAGTGATATAAGTTTCATACCTGTGACATTCATATCATCAAGGTGACTTGAGAGGACCTACACTCTGCGGTAGTGGAAAATAATACAAGTATCAAAATTGCTTACTAATTGCTATATATCATACCACCATATAGTGGTTGGAAATACTTGTGCTCACCATATTAGTTGATTTCACCAAGGTCAACTACAAGGAAATACACAGAGGTGAACACGATCAAGTAGATTCATATCATCTATGAAAGCCCAGACGAAGAGTGGAATTTCTAAAAATGGAGCTATATAACTCATCGTTGATCGATCAGACAAATTATTGATTAAGACATTGCCAGATCATACAGTCTTTCTTTGTAAGGTGTTTCAGAGGATTACTCATAGTGATTGTGTTTCATTGGAAGAGTCTGACATATGGGTTGATATCTTAGAGAGTTTCATATACTATTTCGAGAATTTTAGCCCAGGAATCTGCACAAAGATAAGGAAATTCGTAATTTTATTTCTAAGACTACAACAACTCTATGTCCTCGGTTTGTTGAAACTCTAAGTGCAATTGGATCCAATTCCTATAAAGGCTAAAGAAAGGGAAGGGGACATTACAGATAGAGAGATATAGGGAGAGGTAAGAAGAGGGGGGAGTGAGTAAGATGAAAAATAGAAAGAGATAATACAGATAGAGAGGTGAAGAGATCGCTAAAAAAAAAAAAAAAAAAAAGAGGGAGAGATGACAATATAGAACAATAAATATATATGAGGTTATAGATATATAGTAGATAAATAAATAGATGAATAGATCGGTAGATAGATACATAATATCAAACATAAATATAGGAAATGGGATATAGATAGGGAGAGGTGAAAGGTAAAGAGAGGGATAAGATAAGATAAGATAGAGATAGGGAGGGAGAAAGGAGTGTGTATGTGTGTGAGTAAGAAATATATAAAGTTAGAGAGGGACATAAGAATATAGAAATTCTACAAATATATCACAATATCATAACTATTGCACCCCTCAAAGGTACAAGTACTAATAATACGTTATTACTAGCAAAACACTCTAATAAGAGAGGAAATTTTCACAAGTCTAACGATTAACAAACTTATTATCTTGTAATGATACGGCTAAGGAAAGGAAATGAATGGCTGCGATCTCTTTACACAAGTGGAGAATCAATTATAACAGTTATGCAACTAGCCAATAAGCATATATCAGAAAAAGGAGATTGTTTTAAGGGGGAATGGAGAAAGGATTGGGAGATTATAATGGACCGATAGGCTGAGAAAATGGCGTTGTCTTCTCCATGCAATCTTACCCACTATAAACATGAGACTAAGTGAGATATGATCTCAAATTTAATGGGTTCAGATTAAATACTATTGTATCTAAAATCATTGCTATAAGTCACTTTGGTAATTATTTATCATGTTTGTAATATAAATTGTTTTTGATTAAAAAAAGCAGCCAAGAAAAGGGGGCTAACCCGAACAGACATAGCCAGTACGAGAAGTGCAGACTACCAGTAGACAACCAGTACAACACAGGGATCAAAACACCCTCACCCATACCCTTTTTCAACATCAAAAACTAGAAAATAAAACTAACAGGCCCCAACTCCACCATGGAGTTGGTAACCAGCCTGCACTCCCTAACAAACCCCAGCATCACCTTGGAGCTGGTAACCAGTCTATGAAAGTAACTATCCAAGTAATTAACATTAAAGAAGGAATTACGAATAATAGTAAAGCAGGAATTAAAACTAAACTAGTAGCAAGAGTACTCCCTAACAGACCCAAGCTTCACTTTGAAGCTGGTAACCAGTCTATGAAAGTAAGTTTCAAAGTAATTAATATAGAAGCAAGAATTACTTTTAACTGTAAGGGAATTAAGTCTAAACCCAACGTAAGAGTTTATCAGAATCACAACAAGGCCCTTAATGGCCAGCCAATAGAAATCAATAAAAAAGAAAACCATGGAAAAAGGAGAAAGTGAATTGGGATTTTTACCCCCATTGTCCAACAACAACTTGAGCCAATCCTCCACAAGGAATTGGAATAGATTCTCGCTCTTGTGTTCTTCCTCCTAGGTAGACCTCTTCGCCATTTGCAGAAGCTGAAGAGTGGTAGCCACCGAGTGCATAACCTTCACCACAAACCCAGCAACCTTGTTGAAGCTTTCACCCAGGTTTTTTATTTCCTCCTTGACCACCTTCAGATCCATTTTAGATACCGAGTCTAGGGAGGAATCCTAAAGAGTTTTAACATCCTTCTGAATATGTGAAATTTCATTTGCCATGGCCCAAAGACTCTCGGTCACCCTATCCTTAACCTATGGGGTCTCAATTTTAGTTTCCTCCTCCCTCTTGGGTTCCTTCACCATCACCTGGGGGTTCGCAGACAATGGGGATGTGCTCTGTGTGTCCGTAGTCTTATCTTCGGACAACTTCTTCTTGGATAGGTCCATGGAGGGCATGGTGAAGCTGATCAAAACTTGGGGAGAGTCGAGGCTCTTCTTATCCCCATCCAGATCTTGAGGGTCTTTGCCTTTTTCTTTCTCCTTGATCTTTCTTTTCTTCCCCTTTTTAGTGTTTCCACTGGTGCTGATTTTTTTAAACTCCTTCTCTAACTCTTCTGCTTTGTCCTCATCTTCAATGTACCAATTCCTAACCGCTTTCTGCTTGAATCGGGTTTTGTCAATTCTGTGGGAACTCCTTCTTCTCTCATTATCTTCCTCATCCTCCTCAGACTCAATGGTGATTTGGGTGCCACCTGTGGACCCCACATTTACCTTCTTAGTATTTTTTGGGGTTTTCAAGGAAGACGAGGGGTCAGAAGCACCCGTCACCTCGATAGTGCCCTTCAGCGTGGTAATACCCTATAAAGATACAATTTTGGGGGGACACAGGGCAAGGTGGAAATTATAGAGGAGGAGGATAAGCCCTTGGTGGAGGATGCAATAATTTTGCTTGGCTTTTAACTTTTCTCTCACATCCAAAATTGTAGTTTCAAGAGAGTGAAGAAGGTAAAAAGGGAAGGATATAGTATCATTGTACCTGAAGTGATTAAGCAGGGGAAAGTGGTAGTTGTAGCAGGTGCCGAAGAAGCCTTCCAGGGTAATGTACTTCATGAGAATGAGGCAGACATCATTCCATTGGCTAGGAAACTCCTCCCTTTTAAATCCTCCATGGATTGGAACCAGAACCTCCATTTTCTTGAAGAATCTTTCCTTAACACTGTCATCGCGGCTCTTCATAATCTTTTTCCACTTTTTCCCCTCTTTGGAGAGCCCTGTACCCTGGGCTATAACTTCTTTGTTTACCTAAAAGGTAATTCCATTAATAGTAACTTTGTGCTCAGTCCAAGATTTAACCAGCTGCATGGAGATAATTTCATCACATCCTCCCATAGCTTCGATGTAGGGGTAAAACCCACCTTCCTTTAGATAGGTTACCGTGCACTGGTTTTTGAGAAAACTTGCCTCAATCCTAGGGTTTTCCACCCTCACCATATCGCCGCCCATATCAGAGCTATACTCAGGATTAACCTCAATTTGTATCTCCACTGACATACCACCCTTCACACCACAACCCAACACTCTCATAACCAGTCTTGCAGAAGCTACCAACACAAAACCAGAGGACAAAAATACATAGGACGCAAAACTAGTTGGGAATAAAATCTATCTTTTTAATGAAATGTCAAGTACCGGTCACAAGGTCAGCCAGAGTAATTGCAGAGTTTTTTGCGTATCCTGGAATGATTGCCTTTCCCATAATTAATGCACCACATAACCTCATCCATCTTGTCAAGCGCACCCTGCCTCGTGTTGTTCTCCACGACAGTTTCAAATTTGAAAAAGCCCATACCTTTTCCTAAATTGGAGTTAATAGCCCGTCTTTTTAGACTTCTAAAAATATTAAAAACCTTCCCCATCACTTTTTGAAAATTTGAAATCCACCCAATCCTCGTGATTCTATCCGCCACCTCTCCCGTCCAATCAAAGTTGAACTTGTACTTCATATGTTAAATATTTTCTTTTTCGACAAGCAAAGTAGTTTCTTGGAAAGGGAGCCCAGGTTTCTCTAGCATCTGAGACTTTGTTGATTAAGCCCCATGGCTGCTAGCTTGTCAGCCACCTCATTTACCTCCCATAAAATGTGTTGTAATTTAAACTCGTCGAATCTGGGGAGTAGCGACCAAATGTCCTATAGTAGATTAGACAATTTCCAACCAGCTTTAAAGTTTCCTTTCACTATCGCAATAATGATTTTCGAGTCCCCCTCTATGACCAGTCTTTTAATTTCCAAGGTAACCGCCACCTTTAGGCCCCATAAGAGGGTAGAGATTTATGCCATGTTATTTGACCCCAATCCAAGGTTTATCGCATAAGCAATGATCATCTTGCCATTATTGTGACAGAAGATACCACCACTCATAGGAGATCCATCGGAGGCAGCTCCGTCAAAGTTCAATTTGGTGAAATTTTCCTCTAGGGGGGACCATTTGGTATTCCGTCTTGCCACAACCTTGGAGCAGTCAAACTCATAGAAGGAGGGAGGTAGTTGCCAATCCTTAGCAACCAAACAATCAAGACTCTTCGGGGGAGGGGGGTTTCCAGCAATAGGTAGGAAGGTTTTCCTTCAGCAGATTAATAGTCAGTTGTGCCATCCCATCAGCATCTTTTTCCTCCCCTCTTAAAATCTAGTTGTTCCTTTCCATCCAAAGGCTCCAACAGATATGTGGGGGTAACAACCTCCAAAGGGTGTTGATAAGCAGGTGCTTCCCGAGGTTTCCCCAGTTGCAAATGAATTGGTCCAAGTCCTCCATGAAGACCCAATTCAGTCTCATATTACTCATAATTTTGGTTGAGACTAGAGTCACGTAAGGAAAGTGGATGAGAATGTGGTTGATAGATTTCAAATGAGTTTTGCAAAGAGAACATGTATTGACTAAATGTATCCCGCTTTTCTGGAGATTATCTAAAGTAAGAATTTTACCATGAAGGGCAGTCCACCAGAAGAAATTGATCTTGGGGATTAATTGGGGAATCCAGACTTTCCCCCAACTCTTTTCATCAACCACAGTCTTTAAATTGGTTAGATAAGAAGATTTCACCATTATTTCCCATGAACTATTATGGCACCAAATGGCTTTGTCTTTAGTCTAGGATATAGGAATTCTGACGCCTTCAACAAGCTTCTAAATTTATTTTATATAATGCGGGACTTGAGTCTGGTCCTGAAAAGCATCAGTGAGAGCTTTCCATTTCTTACCTTGAGGGATGTAATTGCTGACTTTACCTCCAAAGTGAGAGATTAGTCTATCCTTGAATAGACCAAACTTTTCCTGTCCTAGGGGTTTTTACCCCACCCACCAATCATCCCAGAAACAGATGTGGGTGCCATTTCTGACCAACAATTTTAGAGCTTTGAAGAGACTTCCTTTGCATTTATAAATGAAATTCCAAATTTTTGAGCTAGAGGGAAGAATTTTCCCATAGGGGAATTGGTCATTATAGAAGTATTGGGCCTTCATAATTCTATGCCATCCAGTAGTTCCTCTAATGAGCTGCCAACCCAATTTAGAGATGAGATCTTTATTCAGGTCCTTGATTTTTCTCACACCCAGCCCTCTAACCATTTTGGTTGACAAATAGTGTCCCAGTTGACCAGGTTCATTCTAGCCTTTTCCTCCGTCCCAGACAAAAGAAACTTTCTCTTGGTTTTTTCCAGCTTCTCTATAGTTCTATCATTTATTTTGAATAGGGACAAGAAATAAATAGGAATACCTTGGAGGGTAGCAGATAGTAATTGGAGTTTCCCAGCATTGCTAAAAACCTTGCCTTTCCATCCCGCCATCTTTTTCTGCATTTTCTCCAGAATGGAGTTCGAGAATTCATTAGCAACTTCCTTCACCATGAGTGGGAGACCAAGATAGGTATCCAAGAGAGAAGCTACCTTATAGTCCAAGAAATCCATAATTAAGGTCCACGTTCTTAATTAAGTGTTGAAGAAGTAAATTTTTCTTTTGTTGTAATTGATCACTTAGCCCAACGCCAAAGCATATTTTTTCAGTAGGTGTTTCCACTCTCTAGCTTCTCTGATGTAGGATTTTCCAAAGAGAAATGTATCATCTACAAAATGTTGAAGAACTTATGTGTTAAGGGTGGAAGCCAGTTTAAAACCAGCAATAGATCCAACACTTTCCATCCTCAGTAAGTTCCGAGCTAGAACTTCAGCCACAAGGAGGAAGAGGTAAGGTGATAGAGGGTCCCCCTAGAATAATCCCCTATCAGGAGTAAAGGATCCCTAGGGTGTACCATTGACCAGCACAACAAAGTCAACTATTTCCACTACCACCTTTATAATATTGATGAACTTTTCATGAAACCCAAATTTCCTGAGCAGTTCATACAAGAAATTCCAAAGAACCTTGTCATAAGCCTTGGAGATGTCCAGTTTTAGAGCCATACCAGCATTCTTACCTTTCTCCATGGAGTCAATGATTTCATGAGTGGTGATAACAGCATCAAGAATCTATCTTCCCAGGACAAACCCCTTCTAGTTGGGGTTGATAATTTTTCCAAGGAGGGGTTTGAGCTCGTTGGTGATAATTTTGGATAAGATTTTATAGGTAGTGTTACAAAGAATTATGGGCCGAAAGTCACCCAAGCATTTAGGGTCTGGCACTTTAGGTACCAGGAAAATGTAAGTTTTGTTGAGTCTTTTCAGGATACTGCCAGTTCTGACAAAGTCGCGGGCAGCATGGATGAGGTCATATTTAACAACTCCCAAAAAGTGTTGGAAGAAAGTTGGGGGAAACCCATCCGGACCTGGGGATTTATAGGCTCCCATAGAGAACATGGCCAATTTAACTTCCTTCTTAGAAACCTGAGATAAAAGGGTCTCATTGTCTCCCTCAGTAACAACCTTGGGGATAACTTCCATAAGGGAGTCAAAATCATTACCCATCCTAATCTGATCTGATCTTCAGAAAATTCCTTTGAAGAAATTAGCAGCATGATTACCAATGTCTTCAACCTCCAAGAGTAGATTCCCATAAGCTTCTAGGGATTTAATAGTGTTCATCCTTTTATGAATGGAGGCGAATCTGTGGAAAAAGGTAGAGTTATGGTCACCTTCCTTCAACCATTGAACCATTGACCTTTGCTTCCTAAAAAATTTCCTCCCTCTTAAGGTTTTGTTTGCATTTGTTTCTCCATTCTTCCTCCTCCTAGTGCTTCTCCCAGGTAGCCTCCCCCATAGCCATATCCTTTTGGAGGAGGGTAAGTTTCTCCTCAAGATCTTTTTTGCATTGGAAGATGTCACCAAACTTGGATTTACTCCACCTTTGGGCCTCCCTTTTGATGATTTTCAAATTTTTAGCAATTCTGAACATAGTTGTTCCATTCACAGGGGTATTCCACCATTTATTAGTACATTCTTCAAAATCATTATGAGAGTGCCACATTATTTCATTACAAAATGGATGGGGTCCATTACATTTTCTCTCTTTCCAATCAAGGATCAAAGGGGAGTTGTCAGAAACCATTCTTGCAAGGTGAGAGAGGCTAAGCAAGGGAGAAATATCCCAACCTCTCAAAACCAACCATCTATCAAGTCTAACTTGTATGAGGTGTTGTTGGACCAAGTAAATCCCATTCCCTGTAGGTCTAGATCAACCAGGTCATTGTGTCTTATAAAATCAGCTAGCTCCTGCATACTTTTCGAGAAGTCTTATGTGCCCCCACTTTTCTCAGAGGGGAATAAGGGTGTATTAAAATCCCCCACACACATAGTGGGGTGACATTGATTATCTTCTACGAGATTAGAGATTTCCCCCCAGATTCTACTACGTTTTCCTCTAATGTTAGGAGCACAGATATGATACAAGTACCAAGAAATATTATTCCAAGTAAATAAAATAGCAAGGATGTTATGAGAAAAAGCCACATCATTTCTAGATAACTTACAAGGGTTCCAAAGAGTGGCCACATCCGCTTCACTATACAAAAAGGCCGCACCCAGCCAAATATTGTCCACCAGTAGAGTGAAGTTTTGATACTTCATTTTAACCTCCTGAATAAGAACCACATCAAACTTGAACTCACGAATGTACTTCTTTAGAGAAAACTATTTTTGCAGGTTGTTCATGCCCCTTATGTTCCATGAGAGGAAATTCATCTTTTTTTTTTTTGGGAGTCTTCTAGGGTTAACTACCATCCATTAGCAATGGCCCTTGCTGCTTCTTTAGATCTAACCGCTTTCACTGATGGTCAACCTAGTTTGGTTTCATTCCCCACATCTACTTTTTTTTTTTTTGTATCCACACTTTCATCCCCCTTCTTGCTTCTAGTTTTCCTTTTCGGTTCTAACCAATCCAAGAGGCTAGTCGATGGCGGTGAGTGGGACACTATTGGTATTTCCATTACAAATCCCACCCCGAGATGGATTGGGGAGGAAATTCCCCCTCGTCCCTTAAACTACTCAAATCAGCAGTTCTATTAGTAAAAATGCTTTCGAAAACCTGTGTCTTCTTACCAATGTTGACTTCTTTGTTTTCTACCCCTTTTGGGCTTTCTCTGTGAAAGTTGGGGGCCACTTGCAGGTCATCAACCAAATCTCCTTCCTCTATATATACCACCTTTTCTACCTCTTTAGCCTTTTCATTCCCCTTCACCCCCAGCCCAGGAGTAGACAACTGGCCCTCGACAAGGGGGGAGGGGCTTCCATGGTCTTCATAGAA
Organism: Thuja plicata; assembly: GCA_018584345.1. Taxonomy (NCBI): domain Eukaryota; kingdom Viridiplantae; phylum Streptophyta; class Pinopsida; order Cupressales; family Cupressaceae; genus Thuja; species Thuja plicata. The sequence continues at coordinate 1,333,892 of MU227465.1, read as the reverse complement.
CTAGTAGCCTAGTCCTGTACCCTATCTTCCACATTCAAGGCTACCGAAGCAAGCCCCCGAGAGTCTTTCTCATCAATCTTAGTCACTGCCTTGCATTCTGTTACCACATTACCATTTTTACAACATTTTTGGGAGTGTAGAGTGGCATTCTCATATACAATGGCCTGGTTCTAGTCCCCCCATTTGGATTTAAGCATAACAAAGTTGGGGAGGGGGTTATTCATTGTTACATTCACACAGAATCTTGCAAAAACCAACCTAGTTTTATGAGCGGTAACCGTGTCCGCTGCCACATAGCTTCCAAATGAGTTCCCAATTCACTGTAGCTCCTTCTCGTCCCAGAATTCAAGGGGTAAATCGGGTAGTCAGACACACACTGGTGCTGATTTTTGGAGTTCCACCTCTAGATTGAAGCTTGGATTCCATTTGGCCATTAGCAGAGCATGTTTTCCATAGAACCAACTTCCAGTGGAGACAACAGTGTAGTCCTCTAGAGCGTTAAATTGAAAGAGGAACATCCTCCCTTGCATAGTCAAAATAGACACAGTTCCTTTGACCTTCCATTTGGGCATACACCACCTCTGGACCATATCTATAGTGGGTCAAAAAGTGACAAATCTCCCCACCAGAGAAAGTTGTAGCGAGGCAAAAATCCCTTCAACCACACCATCTGGGACAACAATCTCAGGGCCAAATTCTGCTACTAAGAAAATAGGGGGAGTAGAGGTGTCAAGAGACTCTCTCCCCAACACCGCCAGTTTCCAGCCCCTCACTGGGCCCTCTTTGACTTCCGCCACATGTTTGGGGAAATAATTCCCACCTTCCAGACAATACAAATGAGCAGACCCCACAAAGGAGGAAAAGGAGGAATCTACGGCTCTGGGAACCGCACAACAGTCACTCCCATCCCTGTGTGAAAGCATGAGGAACATGTTTGAGAAAAGAACCTCTGTGCTCCTTGGGATGCCCAGCGGATCAGAGGTCTAAGGGTAAAAATACAAACTTATGTCACACTTTTATAAAGGAAAAGGACCACAACATGCAAACTGTTCAACTTTAATGACATAAAACGTGGCATTTTTATTCAGAATTTGAGGATGATGTAAACTAAAAAAATGTGTAAAAATGGATTAAGTTTATGTCTATAAAATTTTTAAAATTTTTTGAACAAGAATGTACATAGTTTTTAATTTTTGAAGTCCATTTTTCCATTGCTGAAAACTTCTGAAAATCTGGGGTCTAGTTCTCTCCAAACAAGTATATGCAAATAATCTATTTTTCCTCTGATTTCAAAAATATGTTATAGATAAAATATATAGCTAGTCTAGACAAGAAGAAAGATTGGTTTTCAAATTATATTTTCTCCGTTATAACTGCTCAAAGTTGAACTTATCTGAAATCGACAGTTTTCATCTCCCTCCAAATTTCCCCTATCAAATCTACACCATTCAGAAAAAAAATTACATATGCTTGAAGAAGACTCTCTCCTTTAGTGTTAAATATAAATTTTAAAATTTTTTGATATGATTTACTATTTTTTTATTTATTTGAAGCAACATATTCTTGAATATTAAAATACCTACTTGTTGTATTTTAAAATTATAATATATTAGATCGAATCAAAATATTATAAAATTTATATGACAATAATATTGACTCTAAGCACTACAAAAGGGTATTTTTTATATTTTTTTAAAATATCATTAAAAAGAGTAGGGGTTATTGAAACATCAATTTTCTGAAATAATTTTATTTCTTTGGTAATTGGTATAAAACATGCATTTAATAGACATTTCCAATTGGGAAAGTTTAACCACTTATCTAGCTTATCTAGAATGAATCTAGCTAGACCATATGTTTGACGAAAAATAATTTTTATTTAGAAATACTCAAATTTAGCTGTGCTGATAAGTGGTCCTGAAATGTGACACATCTTTGTGCTTTTACCCCTAAGTTAGCATTCAAAAAATAAATGAGCGGGAAAGTTTTTGAAGTTTGCAGATTTAATGAAATAAATTTTCCTTTGTCTCTAGTAAACTATAATATATTTGAATGTAACTATTGTGGAATTTTTTTGTATTCTATTAATTGGTGCATTTGGTGGTTTCATTTTCTTCTTCATTAAACTTGTTGATCTTGACAAGATCTTTAACATCCATATCCCCTAATGAAGTTATTTCTGTATAATCTAAGTCATTTTTTTATAAATTTTTAATATTATTGTACATTATATGGGACTATAATTGCACCATAAACTTAATGCTTCTGCATAACCTTTGATCACCTCTATCTATCACAAATCATTGATGTTGTTTCATCTTCATGATTGCTATTGTATTTGTATGAAGCACTTACTTTTTTTTTTAACCATTGCTTGGAGAATCAACCATCATGGATTACCACCCAACATATAAATCCTTAAGATCTGCAAAAGCAATTTAGTTTTCCACAATCATTTCGAGTATTTAGTATTGCAGATTTCTATGTAAAATTTGGTTTATTTAATGCTATATATTTCTATGTAAAATCTAATTTATCTAGTGATATAGATTTTTATGTAGTGTCAGATATATTTTGTGCTGTATGTTGATGTTTTTTAGTTTCTGTCAGATAAATCTTATGATACTATTGAAAATACAAATATTTTTTATAATGTGAGATATAATATATATAGATATATCTCTAATATAGTATTAGGTCTCTCTCTCTCTCTCTATATATATATATATATATATATATATATATATATATATATATATACATAATCAATTGTAATTATATTACTCTCATAATAATGAATAGACATGTCCCTCCTAGCCTCATTCTCAATATAAATGAAAGAGAGATTACTACATTTGAAAAATATATACAACATAGAGTGCTATTACATTTGAAGCTATTCTAAAGATTAACATGGTATGAGAGCCAGAATGCAAATGTAAGAGAGTATTTTGTTGATGGTGAATGTGTCATTGTCTCAGAAAATAGAGTCTCAATATGAGGACCATATCTCACCAATACAACGTTGGATTTTTCTGCAATTTGGATATGTTGGTGATAAACAAATTGTGAAGAATCACACCAAAGTGATTGGAGAGAAAGTGTTGGGTTCAAAAGTTATGACCGATTGTGTATAATTATATGTAAAATTTAGTGAGTGAAGTTGTCTTGCAAAATTTTGTCCACACCAAGTGCAAAGAATAAGGTCAAGTGTCGTTCCTTTTATTCATTCTGTATTTTGTCTTATGATCTCCAAGCTCTTTTTCTTCTCTACCACTAGCTCACTGTTGCACTCTCTATTTTTTTGGCTAGTGATTGGCTTGGTGTGCTTCACCTCCATCCCTTTAGGCTCATTGCAGAATCCTTCCTCCTTCACTCATGGATTAGAGGTAGGGTTTCAGGTTCTTAGTCCTCTATTCTTGTGTTAGGTTCTCTCTCTCTCTCTCTCTCTCTCTCTCTCTCTCTCTCTCTCTCTCTCTCTCTCTATTTTAGCTGTCTAATGGTCGTTAGAGTTTCCTTGGTCACACCAATGGTGGTTTTTTATTTTTTTATCGGGTTCAAGCTCCTTAGGGTTTTTTTAGGGTGTTCTTCAACACTTTCTAGGCATGTCATAGGTTGCAGCCCCTAAAAGGCCTAAAAAATTCATGATGGCCAGAAAATTTGATAGCATTTAAAAAATGATTAATGATTTTTTGGATGATAAGAATTTCGGTCTCCAAAAATCCTACTTATCACCAAAATGCCAAAACTCTATCCTCCAAATATTTTTTCTACCATTCATTTCAGAGTTTTGTCTTTTCGACATTTGATGCTACCATCTATCTCTGAAATGTTGACATTTTTTTTCTGCCTTGTCAAGCCTTCTTGTCCTTTTGTACATTTATCCTCTGACATATCCTCAATATTGTTGCAGTCTGAAACGCCAAAAGCCCACTTTCCTTAAAATTTCCTTTTTTCACATTTTTGGTCTTTCAGTGGCCGATCTTGTCTTCGGTGTCTGAATCCACGAAACTCCAAAATACTAGTTGGGTTTCCTTTTTCCTATTTTAGGCTTCTAGTTTTGATTCTTTGTGTTCTCTGAGGCTTTTTTGTTAGTTCCTAGTGGTGTTTTTAGCAAAATGTCACCTAATGGTTGTATGTTTTCTTGCAGAATGCTAGAAAAGATAGCTAGCTTTCCAATGAAGTACCTTTTCAAAGGATATCATGTTCCCTCTAATGTTGGGAATCTCCACAGCAAGGTCATGGATACTAACATAGGAAATGTAAACGAGAATGAGTTTCTCACCAGGTGTGCCAATCCTAACAGAAGGTCAGATGATTGCACTTCCCTTGTGCTCTCTAGCCTGGTGATTGGTACGACACACCATATGTCCATCCTATCTTCAGATCTAATCATGACCCTCACACAACACTATGTTCATGATACGAGGGTAGTAAAGAATAAGACACAAGACATTATTTTGGACATCAAGTCGGACAACATTAAGGACATCTTGCACCTATAGAAGGGTGTTGACAGGTTTTTTGCCTTTTCCATTAGTAGAGGTTTAGAGTGGTTAAGAAACCACACCCAAATTTCTTATGAAGTTGTAAATAGAGAATAATTGATACAACCCCTTCCCAAGAATAAGCTGTAAAGGATAGACATGAGAAGAGGATACTTGAAAAATGATATCCACGCAACAGTCACCATGTTAAGAAGGTTATATAGACTCCCCCAATTAATCACACTTGAGCATTGGATGATTCTCATAATTGAAATGATAAAGGGGAGAAGAGATAGATTTGATTGGGCTACCATCTTGACTGATAACCTAGATGAGTAGATGGTAGCAGTAAAAAAAAATCCTCACATCTACATGAATTCCTATGTGGTTTACTTATTGGACACCATGACAAAGTAGCTAGGTCTATTAAAGAGGGGAGCCTTTTGTCAGCCAAATGTATGTCCAGTCACTCTATATACTCAGCTAGTTATAAAATATAAGATGAACTAAGATAACTCAAACATTAGAATTATTAATAAAACCTTTGTCTTTTCAATCTTTTGTTCAATCAAAGTTTATTATACAAAGAGACTCTTGGAGGAAGGTGTGGCTAAGGTTCGAGCAATAGGGGCCTATTATATTAAATTTAAACTTTCACATACATCAGAGTGGCAAGGTGCTCTCTGGAAACAAATAAGATTCCCTAATATCCTTCTGACGGGATAACTCATTTGGAGATGGCTAGGCATCTTTTTGATGCCTACGAAGACATTAAACACAAGAAGAAATCCTTCCCACTGTCAATTGTTCCCCATTATCTGCCAGACATGCAAGTATCCAAGTCTCTAGCATTTGAGTGGGATGAATGTCCCGTAAAACCCCTTGGATTAATCAAGACCAAGTTTGACCCCATTGGTACTGAAAATCATATTATGGGTAGATATTATGTTCATGAGGCTCAACTGGAGGATCATTGGATGAATTGTATAGATGACTATGAAGTCAGGATTTGGGACTACTTCAAAATGTCTATTGATTTTATACAAGCTCTCCTAGAGATCCACATTTCAACCAAGGTATTGGACATGAAGATAGAATATGTATTGGATCCTCTATACAATGAAGAAAAAATATATGCAAGGGCCCTGTATAACACAATAGTAGATAAGGAAGAAAATTATAATATAGAATTTAAGGCCACACATGTGGTATAGACTACCACAGATTGGATCAAAAAGGACCCCATACCAATGAGGCCATAGTTGGATCGAATATCCAAAGGAGGCAAGAAAAGGGAGAAAAGGTAGAATGCCCAGGTTTAAAGAGGCAGTCCCTCCAAGTTTAGAGATAGTATACAAGCATGATCGCCTAGTGATGTATGGATCTAATCCCAGGGATAAACCAGCAAGGAAAAAAATGAATGGGAAAATTTATCCACCTCTTGGTCAACCATAATTTGCACAAAGACAAGCTCCTAGCTCAGGGTGATCTCCAACTATAAAAAACATAGGACTAAGGGTCGAAGAAGAAGAAGAAGAAGAAGAATATTGTGCAATAATTCATGGGGATTTGGGTCGGTATCAATACCAAGGAAGACCTCAAACAAATTTTCCATTTCAAGAAGGATATGCAGAGAATGTTGGAACAAAAGGAAGAAATCAAGTTCTTTTCCTCAAAATTCATCAATTTTAGGGAGAAGCAAGAGAAGCAGCTCAATGCTATCCAAGTCATAGTCTTTGAAGAGGTCTAGGAGATAGTGGAAAGACTCTGCAAGGTCCACCTGGAATTCCTCTAAGAATGACTAAGTGTTCTATTTTGGACTTAGTTAAATCTTACAAAAGGAGATTTTTTGATACATAGCCATTTGGTGAGCTCAAGTTTTTCATTCTTTAAAAATATAAAATTACAAAAATTTGGGAGTCATAAGGATCCACACTTAGCCAATTTTCATCTTTTAAACTTTTGGAGTTAGGGTCAAGATCTAAATTTTCTGGGCCGTTTCGACAAACAAGCAATTTGCATGAAGAGTTTGCTCCAGATCAGATTAGCTGCATGTGTGGGGTTGTTCTTCTTAGACTACAAGATATTAATTAGTGGTGTTCAGGAAAATGAGACAAGATAAAGGTTCCATTCAAGAACTCTAGTTCAAGAAGAACACTCCAATTCAATAACAATAGAACTTCAGATCTGATATTTTGTTCGCTGACCAAATCTAGCTTCTCTTTATCGCATGAAATAAAATATAAATGAATAAGAATCCATGAAGACTTGTTCACTTCCAGCTTATGAGTAGTATTTCTTTAGTAAGCTCTAGATCTGGCTTTATTTCATTGATTTAGTGTAAATGGATCCCTAGTTTTGGGTTTCTAATTTTTGTAGTTGAAGCATTATATATTGGATCAAAAAAATTTAATTACAGATGAATATTTTATGGAATAAAGGTATATGCTTTTGGTGCTTCATTCATGGTATGATTATTTTTTTATCTATGAGAATTCTATAAATTTGTGCATGCTTGCTCATTTCTTTCAAAGAGCCAACTTTGTTTTATTGTGAATGTGCATCTATGATCAATTATTCTGAGTTTACTGTTATTGTTTCATGTTTCTGTGATGAATGATTAGAAAGATTTTTTATACTAATTTCAAAATAAATGTCTCTTGTGTGTGTGTGTGTGTGTGTGTGTGTGTGTGGCTTCACAATATGATAGGTTTTTAAAAATCTTACATCAGGGTAAAATTTTCTTCAAAAAATTGTATCTGTTGAACATGGAATTGTGATCTGGTTTGATTCATGTTTCGTGGGTTTCCATATTTTTCATCATTTAATTCAGAAGCATGATTCAATGATGGTTTATGGCCATTATAATTTCATTTCATCAAATTTTTTCACAACTCTTGTTATTCAAATCTTTTGATCTTTGTTTGAAATTAATTAAAATAGGCAATCATTGTAGGTTTTTAAAGTTAGATTTACACCATTAGGAAATTGCATACATTGGTAAAATCAAGAAAACACAAAAAGTACTAAATTTTGTTTTGTAGCTTGAAGTGGAAACATACCACCAAAGACCTTATAAATATTCACATTTATCTTCAGTTGAGTTTACCAAGCGATTGTACCATGACCATGGAGAACCTTGGGAATAGCTTCATTATTCTTTTAAGAGAGGAAATCAGATCTTGAATTCCTAGAAATTGAGAAGTGTAAAAGCAATGAAAAAAAATTATCCCATGTATTATTTCCACAAAAAATAAATTTGGTGAGTGATCTACCCTGATATTGCTCACCACTTTCCTTACAATACATTTTGGTGAACCCAAATCTTGCATGTATTTCATACCTTTTGTAGTTGTTAATTAGACGTTGAATGATAAAAAAAAAAGTGATTAGAATTACTTTTTTCACATTATGCATTGTATATTTCATTTTATTTCATGATTAGATTTACTCTTTCCTACATCGTAGAAGGAGAAAAATACAAAAAAAAATAAAAATTATTGTCTTTTACTTTCTTGCACATCATTTATATTCCACAAAAAATTCTCTTTTAGCATTTCATGTGACATTTTGTTTACTTTCAACATGGATGATTTCTTTAATGACTACCTTGATGATTCCTTCATTAGGCATGATATTAAGAACCCTTATGAGGTCTCTAGTAGTGAATATTTGGCTATGAAATATAATATCTCTCATGATAGCATCTATACTATATCTTCCTCTACATCTCTTAAGCCAAACCTTTATTTAAAAATTTCTTTCTTGGCTCACTTGAGTGATTATGTTTGTAAAATTGAAACACCTCAAGTTGTCTATGCCAAGCCATTTAAAACTATCAAAGGATTCTCTTCAACTCAAATTCCTAAAAATCCTATCATAATTGTTAAAGGTTATCCTCAAACTCCCAATAATCCTATAATAACTATCAAAGGGAAACCTAGGAGTCCTTTTGAAAATTTTAATGATCACAATGCGGTGGCTCATACTTAATGTACATGGAATAACCCTCAACCTACTAATCTGGTTATTCCTACTTCTATACCTCCTTGACTAGTACTTCCTCTAGCCCCTCACTAACATCCTAATCTTGGAAAGGAGTATGATTTGGTTGAATATTTATATGCTACTCCTAAAAATATCTCTCTATGGGAACTTCTTCAAACATCTCCTACATATCATGAGGCCTTGCAAAAATCCTTGACTATCCTTCCATCTCCACCACATAATCAAGACAATGTCAATTCTTTCTTGGAGTGTATGGATACCACACCCATCAGTCCTCAAATTGTCTTTACCCAAGATGATTTTCCTTCAAAACAAGTTAAAAATCAATATGATTCTCTTATGGTTTTTGTTCTTATTAATGAAAATACTATTCGAAGGACTTTAATTGATAATGGATTGAATGTTTGTAGCTTGGATATGTTAAAGGAAATTTAAGATGACATCAACTATTAAACCTGAAAACATTTCTAAAAAGACATTGGGTATCATAACTTTTCCTAATAAGGTTGATTTAGTTTTTTTAAACACTCCTATTCATGTGATGTCTGGAACCTTGAATTAAAACCTTCTTTTGGGTAGAGCTTGGTTACATAAAATGTATCATAATCCTTCAACTCTTCATCGTAAGGTTAATTTTATATATAACAATGTGTTGTATACTTTTCACATAAATAATAGACTGAATAGTTGTGTGAACATGGAAACTGTTAATATCCTAGAGCTCATCAAAGAAAAAAAGACCTTGATTCTAAAAATGATACACATTCTTCAAAACATCCTTCTTTTTCTTCTCTTTCAGATGAGGATTAGGGATCTTTGGATTTCACACCATTTATTGGTGAATACAAAGTTTTAGATATTTCATTTATGAAACCTCAAAATAAAAACAACAAAGAACCTATTACCAGAAAACCTCTTTCTAGTGAACTAAGTAATAACTTTGTTGCTTCATCCATTCATGAAACAATAGAAACTATCAAGGCTAATTTTTTTTTACATAATGACCTATGAAGCTCAAATCACCCTTTCAAATATGGGTTCTTGTTATGGTCCTGGTTATCACTTACTTTCTAAACATGGATTAAATGATATAGATGTGGTAAGTTTGAACAAGGGATACACCCTCCTTCAGAAAATGAAATGCATAAACTATGTATTACTATTTAATCCTTAGAAACAAATAAAATTGTCTACTCTAAATGTGAATCATATTTCTAGTGCACCTCTCAAACTTGTGAATCCTTATCTCATCGATTTTGATAAAAATACTTCTCTTGGTAACTTTAGTGTTGATGATGGTTTATCTGAATTTTTTTGGGCATATAATACTCTTTCTTATTTTCATCGTAATAGGGGAATGTCTTACTGTTTCAATGTTGAAGCATACTTTGGGAAAGAGACTGCTTCTTAACATTATCCTGATATGCCTTTACCCATAGATGTTTCTCCAAAAACTAGTCTTCTGATTCCTGATATTATCAATGTGAAAATGAATCCTAATGACCCTAAAAAGGTTATAAAAATTGGACAATGTTTAGATGAGGATGAATGAATAGAACTCACCTCTCTTCTTGAATTTCCTGATATATCTTTGCTTGGGTTTATTTCAACATGCCTGGTATTGATTATAAATTTGTTACACACAACATTGTTCTTACTCCTAATGAAAAGCTGAAACATAAAAGCTCCTTGGCACTAGTTCTATCCATCCTATTGACTATTCTCCTTGGATCACAAATATTGTTGTAGTATCTAACGGTCACAATGAGATTAGGATGTGTACTGATTTCTATGACCTCAATAAAGCTTCTTTGAAAGATGATTTCCCCCTTCCAAATATTGATATGCTTCTTGATTCCATAGTGGTACATGGTTTATTATCTTTCATGCATGGTTTTTCTAGATATACTCAGATATTTATCCCTCATAAAGATCAATACGAAACCACTTTCACTACTCCTTGGGGAAATTTTTGTTGGGTTGTTCTGCCTTTTGGATTAAAGAATATTGGTGTTAAATATCAATGTGCTATGCCACAAATCTTTCATGAATATATTTATAAGATTCTTGAAGATTATTTTGATGATATCCTTGCTAAGTTCATTTCCTATATGGATCATGTGGCTATTCTTAGAAAAGTCTTTGAAAGAATACGTAATATAATGTGTGGTTGAACCCTCAAAAATGTGCTTTTAGTGTTGATAGTGGTAAAATTCTTGGATTTATTATCTCTAACCACAAAATTGAGGTGGATACTAATAATATTGATTTTATTGTTAATATGTCACCTCCCCAAAACATTTCACAAATTCATAGTTTACAAGGAAAATTACAAGCTATTCATAGGTTTGCATCAAACCTGATGCAGGAGCATCCTGGGTGTAAGGGCAATCTTTCATCACCCAAAAATATGTGTTTTTTTTCTATTCAATAAGGGCTATTTTGTATAAAGCTGCTATTTTTGGAAACTTACTATTTTTAGTAAGTTGGTCGTTTGAACTCAGAATGTTCTAATTTTCTAGGTGAAGGTTCATCTTAGTCATATAAGAATGCCAGTTGAATTTCATTGCCAGATCATCTATATTGGCAAAGTTATTAAGGATTTACTGTTGAGATTTTAGGGTGTAAAAACTTTGAGCTCAATTTTCAGGACCTTAGAGGCTCCGGATCGAGGTTGAATCCATGGCTGATTGGCACTTCGCTAGTCAAACACTGTAGATCACGATCTCCCCTTTCCAGAAAGTGGTTATAATAGCCAAACGGAGCTACGGTTCAAAAGTTATGGCTTCCAAAAGTTGGGCTACCTAATCTCATGTTTTGTAAATATTTAAAGCCGA
>MU227465.1:1304968-1317153 GCA_018584345.1 Thuja plicata | reverse complement strand
ATTCTGAAAGTTTGTAATTCCACATTTGTGGAGATAATAAGAAGCCCATTTTCTATTCTTGCAAATTGTTGTTGCTTCTATGTTTCTGTTATGTGTTTGTGGCATTAAGGGGAGCACCCTTCATCAAAACCTCACAGATCATACGATTCATTTCACCTCCTTGTTAAAAAAATATACTACTTCTTTCTTGGAATGAGGAATGTAAGACATCATTTGAACAATTCAAATAGTATCTTGCAAATCCTTGTATTTTACAACCTTCTCCATCTAATCAATCATTCTTCCTATATACTTCAGCTTCTTCAAAGGCCTTACATGCTCTTTTATCTCAACATGATTGTAATGGAAAAAAGTGACCAATGTATTAAAATAGTCATACTTTGATACACTATAATATAAAGAAAATGACTTGCATTAGTTTTCTCTTTTAAAAAACTTCAAAATTAGCTTCTTAATGCTGAAATCAATTTTCTCATCAAATTTTATCCTTTAAAGCATCTTTTCTCAAAAAAATTCTTATCACGACGTCTCGCTAAGTGGGTTACGATCTTAAGTGAGTTTGATTTAAATTTTATTTCTCAAAGATAAATAAAGGGACAAGCTTGGGCAGACCATATTTATGAGGCTCCTTTATCTATATCAACTTCTATTCCTGTTACCTTTCCTAATGAATTTGTGTTACCAATCGACATTGATAACACATGGGAATTATACTTTGATGCCTCTAGATGTAAAATTTTCTCTGGTGCTACTTTTATTCTTATATCTTCCTCAAAGAAACCTATTCCTTTATCTTATCATCTTCATTTCTCCTATACTAATAACATAGTATAATATGAAGCCCTTCTTTCTAGATTAAAAGTCGCTTAATCCCTTAAGATTTAGAACATCAACAATTTTGGTGATACACAATTGATTGTGTAGAAAATTAATGGTTCCTATCAAACTAAGAATGATAAGTTGACACAATATCATGATTTATCTTCAAGTTTATTGGATAAATTTGATTCTCATTCAATTACAATGCTACCACATAAGGATAATTGATATATCGATGCCATGGCAAGTGCGACATCTCTTATCTCTCTAGAGGAAAATGTTGAAAGTTATCAATTCATTATATATCCCCTTGTTACTCCTACTATATTTCTGATAGTTCTAGAACTAGGAGTTCTTGTTTTAGCTTAAATTCAGTTGAATGGTACTCACTGGTCTTTCATTATTTAAGAGATGGTACTTTTGATGACCTTGCAACAAGGAATACTAGAACTCAAATTTGTAAATTGGCCAATAGAACATCATTCTTTCTGTTATTGTCTAGAAGCATTCTTATGTGTTGGAAATAATAGGTACTAAGAGGGAGGTTGAATCAGTGCTAATAAAACTTTCATACTACTACCAATACCTTTGAATAATAGCAAAAGAAACTTCCAAAATATGTAGTATAAGATAGTAAGTGTAAAGTAAAAGTACAGTGAATGAAATAAACACATATGCATACTCATAACACTTCAAATTTTATCATGGAAACCCTTGGTTAGAGGGAGAAGCCATGGTAGGGATAACACTCACAATCATGTCATTGCAGTAGAAACGTGTGCTCTATTAGAGGATTACAATATGTCACTTCCTAGGTAACTCACCCTATTAGGTGATACTCCTAAAGGATCGTAAGTTTGTCATTAGTATACAAGGAAATTTTTTTTGAACCATCGGTTACATGATCACTGAGTGATAGTAAATAGACAAGCACAAAGGTCACCAATAATGTCTTAACACAATGATCACCAAAATTAGTGAACAACGATAGCACTATTACTAAAGATAGTTCAAATAGTAAACCAAGAGAACAATTCACAGAGTAACCCGAGAGCACAGTTCACAGAATAAATTGAGAGCATAGTTTACAGATTAAACCGAGCACCTGTTTATAGAGTAACCCGAGCACGAGTCTACTGACAGACAGTTTTATTCCCTAGAATAGAGGATCGGAGATACATGTCAGATAAAGCACTTAATTAATAAATATCTTTATGATTAGCTATAAAACCATTTCTTGAGGATCAAGTAAAGCATAAGTAATAGTTTTAATCAGTTTAACTAATTGTAAACATGCAAAATAGGAGATAAAGGTCAAGTTTTAAACCTTTGATCATAAAGTTTTTCTTGTAAAGTGTGAAACCTAAATAGGTAAAAACCTTTGTATTAGATGTATAATCAATCAGAACATGATGATTATAGCGGAAGAAGACATCTATTGATCAGATAGAGAGTTTCATGGAGAAGGAAACAAAAGAAAGAATTCATTTATGAAGAACTACATTCAAGGGTATCAAGCAGTTAATATGTATTATTCATCATAGTAAGGTGATACTATTTTTGTGAACTTAAAGGATCTATATTCAACAATTCAAGATTGCAAGTTATCAGGTCAATAATTATTTTTGACGACTCTCTAACAATTCTAGAAAATAGAAGAAACCCTTTAAGAAGGTGGACTTAATAGTCTTATTGTAAATATCTTAATTGAGTGCACACTTAACAATGTTGTTAAAATCTCTTTATAGAGTAGACTTAACAAGTCTAAACATGTTTCTCCTAACATGATAAGATCATCAGAAGTGATCACACTTGTAGCCTTAACCAACACCTTCCATTTTGTAGATAGTGCAACTTTGTGGGTTTCATCCCCATCGTAGTTTTTACCTTCTAATAGGGTTTTTTTTGCACGGTATCAATTCTTGTGTCATGTGTAACTAAGTTTCATGACTTTTTCTAGGATTGTTTACAAGCAATTACATTTATATTACATCCATAAGGAATAAAATAAATATGGTTCGTAATGCAAGAAAGGATTACTAAGGTTAATTGATAAAATTTTCAAAGGTACTAATTCACCCCTCCCCTCTTAGTACACACCATTCCATTATTCCAAGAATTGGTATCAGATTTAGATCTCTTATTTGGAAAAGTTTAAATCACTTGAGAGAAAATATCATACAATGGAAAGGTATAAGCTTGGCAAGAATATTGAAAATAAGAAGTTTAAGATACAAATTTTCTTTGAGCAATAAAAACAAGCAAGAAACAAGATGAAAGAACTATTAGCTAAAATAAAATCCATGGCATCTCGCTACAATGAAACAGACTATCATGAAGATGAGATACTTGATTTATTTGACTCATCAAGATCTGCATCTGGTAATACATATGACACATCTGAAGGAGCCATTACAATTCTGAATGAAATCAATCAACATCTGACTAAACAAGTAAAGATACTGCTAATCAGTCAAGAGACATAGATGGTAAGTATTATTGATGTTATGAATAATTCTAGACAAGCTAAACAAGAAAGACCATTATCTATTGATGACAGGTGGAAGATCACTGAAAAGATGCAAGAGAAAGAATTTGAGATACAAAGACTTACTGAACATCACCATGAGATCACCAATCAAATAGTTCTTATGAGTCATGAGGCCAACCAAGTGAACATTGAAATTAATGGGAAATTGGAAGCTATTGGTGAACTAAGAGAAGAAAATGAGAAACTAAAGCATATAGTAAGGATTTAGCAACATCATAATGATATGATCAAGAAAGATGAAGAAAGGAAAAAAAGAATGAATGATTTTCTGAATGGACAAAGAAGACTCAAGAACAATACCAGTTTAGGGTATACCAAGCATGGATAATCATCAAATCAATCTGATCAAAGGAATGTCTACACAAATCCAAGAGAAAAGAATCAGTCATGTAACACTATGGAAAACTAGACCACACATCAAATGTTTGTAGGAGCAAAGCTAAATGTATTCCTAAATATACTTCTATATTCATAGATAATTCTCATAACTGTAACAAGAATGGACACAAAGCTCATGAATGCAGATCTAAGGTAAACCAACCAAAGAATAAATCCTACATGGAAAAATAATATCCTACTCGCAAAATGCATGGTCACACATCTAATGAATGCATAAAATGAAAAAACAAATATGGAAACCCAAAGAACAAGAAATTCATTATCAACCGAGAAGAGTCAGTAAGTGATATTTTTGAGATTATAAAACATGGGTAAATTGCATTGCATGTGGTAGATATGGACACATAGCTTCAAAATGCATGAAGAAATGAATACGAAGATCAAGGAACTGGACTAACTCTGGAATGACATGCTCACACTATCATAAGGTCTGTCATCTAAGAAAGGACTACAAATACCGAGTGACAGAGTCAAGCACTTTTGCAAATGGAAACTCTATTGAAGATATCAGGAGGACGACAAGTCAAATGTGGAGGAAAGATTCAAAAAATGATAATTCTAGACCAAGCAATACAGTTGGTGACACCTCATCTAATGGATTAGGTGATTCCACCAACCCCACCTAAGAAATAGAAGTAAGTATGGAACTACACTGTACAAAGCTATATTTTACATCAGTTCCAATATTCATTTATACTATGCCAAATTAGCATGAATTGTGATGCATTATGGTATTACTTGTTATGATTTTGTGAATCCAGTCTCGTCAGTCAATACTTATCGAGAATCATTGGTATACATATGGAAAAAAAAATAAGTTGTCAATGTAAAATGATCATCATCGGTAATCATGTAAAATAAAATCAAGTCTTCTCTACATATCAAACACCTTCAGAGAACATGTGAAAAGTACAACTAAGTTGTCACTTACCCTGAGCGTTGTATACTCATCGAGGATTAAGACTTTGGTATGATACCTGAGCATCTTTGTTTCATCAACTGATTTGTAGTTGAAGCATTCAATACACCAGTTAGGTTATTTTATTTAAATAGGGAAACAAAGATCTCATTCAGTCACCAAGTGATAAAGTGAAAACAAGAGAGAAAAGAAGAGAAACTAAGAGTTACAAGGTTACTGATGGATTCATAGCAGATTCAAAGGCTACTCTGAAAGATTTCTAACATCCACAACAATGATCAAGTGAGTATATGGACTCACCAAGCTAATAATTTATTTTCAAGAAGCCCTAAATATTTTGTGAACAATGGAAACTACCTCATGAGTCTCCAAGATCAAGAACACAAAGGACAATAAGATCAACTGGATTAAGAAAACAACTTGTGAAAAGCCCAACAATAAGTTTTTCCCTGACGTTGCTACTTAACCCGATGACAAGGAAGCATTTTCAAGTATACCTCCTAGGGTTTTTCTATCTGAAGATGTCTGTGCATACATCCACTGCAAGATTTTAGAGATCATAGATATTGAGATTGAAGAATCTTACAAGAAGCTATACCAGTATAGAAACTTGAAAGATGAACACAAGTACATTGAGGTTAAAAGGTTAACCAATGCCCTACTATTCCCAAAAGAGTTTAAAACTGAGTGGATACACATTGTACTTAGCCAGGTACATGGCAAAAAAATGTGGTTCGATGAACCAAAAATGATCACAAAGGATGTGATTCACACTGTAGGAGGTTATCCAATAATTGATAAGGAAAAAACCCTAAAGCATCCTTCACGCCCCAACATTGAAAAACTAAGGTAGAATGGAATGGAAGAGGGTTGAAACTTAGTATAATCACCAACCCTGAGATGAATTTGGTGCATGTGTGATTGGGTACAATATATTCCAAGCTAGTAGAATGACCAACATAGCATATGGAGTACTTGACACTTCTTATAAGATTGTGAAGAAGGGACTGCAACTAGACTTGTCCAAGCTGCTACTAAAGCAACTAGAGGAGAATATGAGAACAATTAGATCAGCCAGATCTAAAACTTGTAAGTTTGGTTACCTCTTTATGTGCACATTCTTCTATTTTAATAATTTATTCCCCTCTGTTGGTAATGTCTCTTCGGGAACAACCTGACCTATAACTGTACATATTAGTTAATTTGTTAAGTCACTAGGGGATAAATTTACATCTATAATGGATGCATACTTCACCACTTTCAAGGATAAAATGCAGAAGAGAATAAGAATCCATGCACAACTGGTTGAATATTACAAAGATGACATATGTTTCATAGTGGACACCGATACCACTCTAATAAAATTAGTTGTGCAGAGAACAACATGGTTACCACCATTAGACTATGAGATCAACATTGATCAGGCTACAAAGGCTATTGAAGCCTTACTGAATTAACCAGTGGAAAAAATCATTGAAAAAATTTGGCACATATGAGGAGTCCAAGTCTAGAATCAAGATTGGCTTAGCAGTAAAGAAGATAAACAAGAAGAAGATAAAAATGGTGAATACACTTGAGAAGAAACTGTCGGTAAATGATGAAGAATCAAAACAACAAGATGACACTGAGGGGCAGTCACCTATCAGTGAAGGTGAAGAGTTAAGAAACTATGAGTCTACTATATCAGATGCACCACCTACAAATAAAGAAAAGGTTACAAATGTAACAATTGCCTCAAGAACAAGAAGCAAAACAATAAAAGAGGAAGACTCAACACGAGTAAAGAAAGGTATTGTGAGGACTTATTAGAAAAGAAAGAATCAAACCAGGGAATCAAAACCAAAGAAAAGAAGGAAATATATTAGAGGAAAAGAAGATAAGGATGATATTGTTGAAGAAGAAAGAGAGAAAAGACTCCAAATAGAGAAGGCCAAAATACCGAAAACAATTGATGAAATTGCTGATTCAATCATCATTACAGACAACATTTCACATCACAAGATTAGAAAATGGATAACCTTATCTCCTAGATATCATAATAAGATAGAGGAAGCCATAATTAAGGTGATGATTCCTTACAAGTATGTTTACATGCAATTCAACAACAAGAGCTGAATGACAAAATATCAGCAAGATGGACATATGTCTTGCGCATAGAAAAAAAATGAGGGAAAGATCCCTAGTTACATTCAGGCCACATGAGTCAACAATTGAAGAAATTTATTCAACAATTAAGGAGCATGCAAAGAAATTATCTGCAAAGATGATATCTTACAAAGTACTATAGGGAATATTACAAGACATTGGCAAATAAAGCAATGAGATTTGGAATGAAGTCTTCACTCCACCTTAGCAAGTATTAGCTCTAACCAAGACACCTCACATTGAGGAAAAGGAGGGAACACCGAGCCCAGAGCACATATTCATTAATGACACCAAGGTTGTCAATCCAGTTCATTTGAAAACAGAGGCAAGTAAGGCCATGGATGATGTACCTCAAATATTACAATTACTAGCGAAAACAATAGAAATTATAGTCAAAGATATAACTCTTATTTATTCTGATGATGATCCCAATAATGAAGAAGATGTAAATGTTTCCACCAATCAAACAAATGAAAAGGATACAATGCATGTTGCACAACAAAATGTAGGAGGTCACATGTCTTTATTGATACAAGCTATAAATATTATAACAAAAGAAAAAGAAAAGACACTTGAGCCTGATGCAAACACACCAATGGGGAAAGGTGATGAACAAGGGGAGAAAAAAGATACAAATGAGGAGTAGTAAGATAAAAGTGGAGAGAAAGAACCGAGTGATGCCACTACCAAGGAAACTGAAGAGGTAAAGAAGCCTGCAGATAAAGACAAGGTTAATTGTAGAGACATCTACAACCAACCAATAGGTTAATACCAAGAAGAATACAAAAGGCACCACACCTCCCACGCAATTACCAAAATAAAAAGAACTAGAAAAGGAACTTGTTATGGCACTACATTCCCCTTCTTCCACCACCATACCGAAGAAGAATATAAGTAGATTAAAGCACTGATCACACAAAAAGAAATCATTGATATACCCGACTGTGATCCAAGGACACTGGATCCTGAGTCATTGACCAAGTATGGTGAATTATGAAAAGGAAAGGCAATATAGAACAAGATCAAGAAGGAGCACAAAAATTCTCAAGTCCTTTATATAACAAAGGAAATCCTAATGTAGATAATACCTAGTACTGAAATTGATCAAAATGTACCCATCCTTGATCAACTAGCAATTCTTACAAAGGTAATAACATCACAAAATGTAGAAGCCAACAAGGTAATTAAGGAACTTGCAGAAGAAAAGTGTGACTACAAGATAACTGAGAAGATCATCCAAGAAGTGGCAGAGAACGAGGTAAAACTTTCTAAATTGGTAAATTCATTGGAACCTCTTATTTCGGAAGTGGTTACCTTAGTTCACAGTTATGCACTCTAGAGAACTTCACTAAAGAGCATAGTTAAAAGATAGATATAGATCTATAGGCTAGTGCACAAATTCTCACAACCAAGGAAAATGCATTCCAATTTCATTACAAGAAGATTTTAGAATCAAAATGGTTGAGACTTTAGATACAAAAGACTGAAAGAAAAATTAGAGATGAGGTAACCGAGATTCAAGCTATGTTACTTCTGAATCTCACATTGCTGTTGAAACACATCACTTCAACACAAACATTAATTGCCACCCCATAAATGTCAGTTACTGAGAGTATATATGACATGCACGCTATAATCACTTTGGACCACATGACCCTAGAAAACCTCAAGGAGCAATGGGAGAAGGACATGATAGATATTCAAAAATCTCATGCCCACATATTTGATAAGCTATATGTACTACACCTTTGTCATTAATTTAAAAAAAGGGGGAAAATGAATGTACACAAGGCGAAAATGAATGCACATAAGGGGGACAATCCAAAGTGGGAAAATGGAAAAAGGGAAAATGTATATAACTTACAAAGGAACACATGTACATACACTGTACCAATGCATGCACATAGGGGGAGTCATTGACAAGGTAAACACTTGGTGTATATACTAAACATATCAGTTTGCACATATCATTTTTTGATACTAATGCCAAAGGGGGAGATTGATAATCCTAAAGGATCATAAGTTTTTCATTAGTATACAAGGAAACAATTTTTGAACCATCAGTTACATGATCTCTGAGTGACAGTAAAAAGACAAGCATAGAGGTCATCGAAAATGTCTTAACACAATGATCACCAAAATTAGTGAACATTGATATCACTATATAGTAAACTGAGAGAAAAGTACATAGAGTAACCCGAGAGCATAGTTTACAGAGTAAACTGAGCACTAGTTTATAGAGTAACCTAAGCACAGTCTACCGAGAGATAGTTTTATTCTCGGTAATGGTGGATCTGACATACAGGTCTAATAAAGAACTTAAGTTTTATAAATATCTTTATGCTTTGATATGAAACCATTTCTTGAGGATCAACTAAAGCATAAGTAATAGTTTTAATCATTTTAACTGATTGTAAACATGCAAACTAGGAGATCAAGGTCAAGTTGTAAACCTTTGATCATAGAGTTTTTCTTGTAAAGCATGTAACCTAAATAGATCAAAACCTTTATATATATAGATATATAATAAATTAGAACATGATGATTGTAGCCGAAGAAGACATCTATTGATCAGACAAAGAGTTTCATTTAGAAGTATGCAAAAGGAAGAATTCAGTTATGAAGAACTAGATTAGATGCTATCGAGCATAATAGAGGTATTATTCATCACAGTAAGGTGATATTGTTTTTGTGAACTTAAAGGATCTGTATTCAACAATTCAAGATTGTAATTTATCAGGTCAATAAGTACTTTTGACTACTCTCTAAAAATTGTAGCAAATAGAAGAAATCCTTTAAGAAGGTGGACTTAACATTCTTATTGTAAATCTCTTAACCGAGTGCACACTTAACGCTATTGTTAAAATATCTTAATATAGTAGACTTAACAAGTCTAAACATGTTTCTCCTAACAGGGTAAGATCATCAGAAGTGATCACACTTGTAGCCTTAACCGACACCGTCCGTTATGCAAATAGTGAAGCTTTGTGGGTTTCATCCCCACCGCAGTTTTTACCTTCTAAAAGTGGTTTTCTACGTTATCAATTATTGTGTCATGTGTAACTAAGTTTCATGAATTTTTCTATGATTGTTTACATGGAATTACATTTATATTACAAGAATAAGGAAGAAAAGCAATATGTTTGGTAATGCAAGAAAGGATTACTAAGGTTAATTGATAAAAGTTTTAAAGGTACTAATTCACCCCTCCCCTCTCAGTACAAACCATTCCATTATTCCAACAATTGGGAGGGACTGATAACTTGTTAGAAGTATCTAAAGTCCTATTATAGACTACCTTGTTAAAGGATTTAATCTCACTGTTACAATGTTCATCTTGTTAAGGGATTTACATGGAATTTTTTTTAAAGACTACCTTGTTAAGGGATTTAAGATTGTTGAAACTATTAGGAATACAAAAAATGAATGGACCTGTGAAATGCACTTCATATTTCTAATTACATCATTGGATGCTCTATTGTATCTTTAAACTTTATTTTGAATCTTCTCTGTATTCTTCTCTGTAATCGATGTCCAAGATCTAACACTTCAAATCTTTCTTCACAACATATCACAACTTCAACATCATATGTTAACAATGAATATCCTCTTGTAGCCTTTGAAATTTGATTGAAAACCAAATTAGGGCTTTTTTCTCTCCAAAATTTCTTTGTCCAGATTGAATGAATATTGCACCATCATAACCGCATTAGATAATCATTCAAAACTATTTCTTAACCTTTAGATTTTACCTATTCACTGAATTGACCACTTGGTAGTATCTTCAATAATTACCTTAACTAGTATTACCTAAGTAGCATAGTTAGATATCTTAGTTCACCTATAGTATATAAACCTTCTAGTGTACCAATAGTATACTTAACTACTTTAACTAATTTTACCTTCACTTGTTCACCTGTTTGTCTATTCGCCAGTTCTACTTAACATGTAGTTACCTATGGCTTAAGGTGTCTACCAATTGGTGGAACTTCATTTACTCACACAAAAATTACTTATCGATGTACTAGATTTCCAACAATGACAACCATACCTTTTTGTGATCATCATCAATGCAAGTTCTCATCATTCTGATATCATCATTCTCCCACTTTAGCATTGATGGAAAAAACTTATATATGTTGTACATAATATACGCCCTCTTTTGATCTACTTATATATTCTCCCATTTTTTCACAATAATGCCCAAAAATATGATCAAAAGTGTATATACAAAGGTTTTTAAGATTTACAATTTGTCAGATATAATCTTGAAATGTACCTTTGTAGTACCAAGTGACTGCTCCCATGATTGTTTCAATGTTTTCAGGTAAATTTGATGCTCATTTAAGCCTAAAGCTAGATCCTTCATACTATCAATTATACTCATGTCAGATGTACTTATCAACACTTCCTCTTTCTTAAGATATGCTTGTATAATATCCATATGTAGAGTCAACGATCCTTATAATTCTAACAATTCCATTCTTATTCTATCCTCCTCTTCCTTAATTTCCATCTCTTTATTTTTCAATGCTTTCAATTTTGTAGTATGCTCCATCATTGAAATGTTCAATGGGTCCAATTGATTGACAAGTGTAGTCAATTATGTTTCTAGATCTTCCTTCTTTGTCTAAATATCTGCAGTGAAGTTGGTCATGAAGAGCAAGATAAGGTGAAGAGTGGAACATTTCGGTGGGTAGGAAACCTAAGAGAGAGGGAGTATAGAAATTCTTCTAGTTAGGGTCTGTGAGTAGCCCTAAGAGACTCAAGTGAGAGTCTAGAGGATCCTGAAGTGAATAGGATCCAAGGTGAGATTCCTAAGAAAGAGTAGGAGTCTAGGAGCAAGGTGACCTCCCCATTAGATTGGTATCAGAGCCAAGTTAAATATTTGGGTTTGAAATTTGTAGATGTTTCAAAGTACTGAGGAATTAGTAGGAGAATCATCCATGGTGACAAATGTAGAGTGTGCTAAAGAGGTTAACGAACAGAAGGAGAGAAATAGACTCCTTGAAGAAACTCTAGAGTTAATGAGAAAACAACTAGAGGATATTGCTGATAAAGTAACTGGAGAAGTAGAGAGTTTCAATAAAGGAAAAACTGTTGCAGAGGAGGATGTTATACCAGAACCAGACCCTCCTATGCCAGAAGAACCATTCTTGAAAGCTATCAAGGCTCTAGGTGGAAAGGCATTGGACGGAGTACCAATACTTGCTGGGAAAATGGACTCTGAACTGGTAATGGAATGGATTGAAGGAATGGAGAATCATTTTGATTGTGAAGGAGTGACTGAAGCACAGAAAGTGAAATTTGCTAAGTCTAGATTGAGAGGAGCAGCCTTAACTTGGTGGAAAT
>MU227465.1:1286089-1302355 GCA_018584345.1 Thuja plicata | reverse complement strand
TCAGCTTAAGACACATTAAGTGGATGGAATTCCTATAGTCTTATACATTCACCATTAAGCATAAGAAAGGTCAGGTGAACAAGGTTGCAGATGCTTTGAGCAGAAGACTGCTGACAGTACAGGAAATGCAGCTGAGAAGCATTGGAGTAGAAGAATTTAAGGATTTGTATGCAGGGGATGAAGATTTTGCAGAAGCATACAAGGTATGCTCTGAATTTGAAAATCATTTTCACAGTGAATTTTCTAAGTACACTCTGCAGAATGGATTGTTGTTTAGGGACAATCAATTATGTGTTCCAAGGGGTTCCATGAGAGAGAACCTGATACAAGAAAAGCACAATGGATGTTTGAGTGGACACTTTGGATTGAATAAGACTTTGGAATTAGTAAGTAGATACTATTACTGGCCGAAGATGTAGAAAGATGTAAGGAGACATGTAGAGCAATGCACAGTTTGTCAAAAGGCAAAGGGGACCTCTAAAAATGTTGGTTTGTATCAACCACTACCCATACTAGATAGGCCTTGGGAATTTTTGAGTATGGATTTTATTGTGGGGTTACCTAGAACAAAGACTGGTTATGATAGCATTTTTGTTGTAGTAGACAGGTTCAGCAAAATGAGTCATTTTATACCTTGTAAGACCACTAATGATGCCAGTCATATTGCTCACTTATTTTTCAAGGAAATAGTTAGAATTCATGGTTTTCCAGTAAGCATAGTGTTTGACAGAGATGTCAAATTCATGGGTCATTTTTGGAAGACATTATGGAGAAGATTGGGAACTAATTTGTCCCATGATTCTGCCTACCATCCTCAAATAGATTGTTAGACATAAGTTATCAACAGAGTGCTGGGAAACTTGCTTAGATGCTTAACAAAGGAGTATGGACAAGCCTGGGATCAAGTCTTACCACAGGAAAAATTTTCTTATAATGATAGTGTTAACAGGACTACAGGGAAAAGCCCATTTCAGATTGTATATGGGATACATCCACGTGGAGTTTGTGAAATCAGAGAGTTAAAAGGACAACAAGTGATAAGTGGACATGTTGATGACTTTGCACAGTCTATGAAGGAGATACATGATCAAGTGAAGAGGAATCTGACTGAGGCAAATCAGAAATTAAAAGAGAAGGTAGATGAAGGAAGGCGAGAAGTCCAATTTCAAATTGGAGATCTGGTAATGGTACATCTGAACAAAGCTAGATTACAAAAGGGGATTCCTACTAAGCTGCAAATGAGGAGAATAGGTCCCTGCAAGATATTGGATAAATATGGGCAGAATGCCTATAAAATTGATTTACCTAACAATTTGGATATATCACCTGTTTTTAATGTGCAGGATCTTATTCCATACAGAGGACCAGTGATACTTGAGATTAATCAAAGGATGGAAGTAGGAAAATATGTTCAAGATATACAGGTGAAGAATAAGTCCAAGTTGCAAGCAGAGAAAATCCTGGATTCACGAGTTCAGAAGACAACCAGACGAAGGGTATACAGAGAATATCTTGTCAAATGGTTAGGGTTACTAGAAGCAGAAGCTACATGGATGAATGAAGAAGACTGCAGAAAGCAAGGAATTAGTTCGGCATTGTTGCTGACTAATCCAAACTAATTTCTCCTTCTCAGAGGGGGGAGTATGGTGCAGAGCACCCTAGGGTTTTCGCTCCAAAACCCTAGCAGGTTTAACAGAGGTGGTCTGAGAGTAGATCATAGTGAGCATCAAAGTTTTGTTTGGTTGACAGTTTCTGTTATTCTCCTAAACCTGAACAGTTCTTAACTCTTGTCACAAAGTGGCAGATGCTCAGCAATCAACATAAAATAGTGTATCGCACACTCGCCAGCTAATGGACGATTAATTTAAAATGGCTGCGACAAGGTGATGACCGGTAATCGCGAAGTCACAAGGTAACCGGCAGTCAGTGTTTAAGTGTTGTGAGTGCGCGATAATAACTCATCGCATAGTCGGAAGGCTATCAACGGTTAGTGTAAAATCAGTGCGACAACGCGGTGGTAATATATCGCAAGCTCGTGAGTTGATGGGTGGTTAAGTTCTTAAGTGTGTGAGTGAGCGACAACCAATGCATCACACAGTTGCAAGGATACCAAGCAGTTAGTTTTCTAAGTGCGCGAGAATGTGATAACCATGCATCGCAAGGTCGCCGAGTAACCGACAGCTCATTTAGAAGCATTGCAAGTGTGTGATAACAATTCATCGCAAGGTCACGGAAGAATAGGTAGTTAGTTGATGAGTGTTGTGGGTACGTGATCACAATGCATCGCACAGTCGCAAGGGAATCGGCAGCTCAGTTAGGAGTGCTACGAGGATGCGACAAGAGCTCATCGTATAGCTGCAAGGGAATCGGTAGCTCGGTTAGAAGTAGGGTGAGAGCATGACAACAGTGCGTCACAAGGTCACAGGGTTAAGACATGCATAGTTGTTATGACTCGTAACTGTGCGATTAACACTCAGAGAAAGAACAATGATGTCGCAGTTAGAATAATGAAGCAGGTTGACACGTCAGCAGATGGAAGTTAGAAAGTTGAATACGAAAAAATAGAAAAGAGAGAATTCCATAGAAGAAAATAAGGTCCACGTCAACAACCATGCAGAGGATGATGAGAATGATGACAGTTACAGGAAGAAGATGAAGAGCCGAGGCAGTTAGAATCTTCAGACGGAAGGTAACCTAGAAACGGTTACAAATCAAGAAGAGGCCAAATATATGATCAAGGAAGAAAACTTGTAAGAGAGGTTGGAGAAGTTAGAGACTGAGCAGACTAGCATAGAAGATTTGAATTTACATTGTAATTTTCAAGCTTTCAATAAAGAGATAGTTTCCTGTGTGTACTTCTTTGTGTGCAGACTTCTATAGAGTAGGATTTTGAGTTCAGTCAAGCCTCATGGATGCTTTTTGACTCTTATAATCCATCCTATGGAGTGTGATCATCAAGAAGCATCCTTCATGTATTTTTTTTTTTTTTTTGTGTTTTTGTTGGAGAAGAGGCTAGTCAGAGTTGTAAACAAGTCCTAGGTGAGCTAAATGGTCCGGCTAGAGAACTTGTAGGAGAGAGAGATAGAAGGAGAAAGGTGCATGACTAACTGTATTAAGTCATGAAGAGAAAGATAAGGTGAAGAGTGGAACATTTTTGTGGGTAGGAAACCTAAGAGAGAGGGAGTATAGAAATCCTTCTACTTAGGGTCTGCGAGTAGCCCTAAGAGACTCAAGTGAGAGTCTAGAGGATCCTGAAGTGAATAGGATCCAAGGTGAGATTAATAAGAAAGAGTAGGAGTCTAGGAGCAAGGTGACCTCCCCATCACTTCTTCTCCATAGTGAAAACATGTTCCATTGAAGCCTCCTCTTCCAGATCCTTGTCCTCTTCCTCTTCCTCTCTGATCTCTATTATTCTAATCTTGGAAACAATTGGAATTGTTTCCTTTCTGATTTTGACTATTACTGTCCTCATCCTTCTTTTTTAGATGTTCATTTTGGCCACCATATGACCATCCACCAGATATTCCACCACGACCTCTTCCATTTTTCCTACTCTCAAACTTCTTGTTCAACTTTTCTTCTACTTTCAGTGCAAACTGGTATGCCTCCTCAATACTGTTCATTTGAACCAGATTGAACTCCTCCTGAATGCTTGGCCTCAATCCATTAAGGTAACGGGAAAATTTCTCCTTGTCAGCTTCCGCATGGCCTGTTCGGATGAGGATTTGATAGAACTCCTCTGTATACTCTTGGACAGGTTTTCCTGCTTGCTTCAAACTTTGCATTTTCTTCAGTAGGTCAAGCTCATAATCAACATGAATGAACTGTTGCTTCAACTTATCCACCATCCGATCCCATCTCATGATTTTATCCTTTCCTCTTTGATTTAGCTACAATTGGATCTCCTGCCACCAGATCTTCGCATGACCATTCAGTCTGGCCTTCGCAAACTTGACCCAATCGGGATCCTCAATATCTTCATACTCGAAATATTATTCACATTCGTTGATCTAGTCAATCAACTCCTCTGGGTTAAGATTCCCTGAAAATGTAGGAACCTCAATCTTAGCTCTTTTCCCAATCTTTAAAATGGCTCAGAAAAGCCTTTCTTCTTCTGGATTCAAAACTTCAACTTCTTCTTGATCATCATTTCCTTCTCTGGCTTCATCCTCACTTTCATTTCTAACATTAAGATTCATTCCTCTGTGAATCTCTTCTTGTAATTCTTGCACTTGTCTGTAGAGCTCTCTAACCTCAGGTATCACAACACTAGCTCTTCCACCATGTTCCCTTCGTGGAGGCATTTTTGTGATGCGCACTGAAACCCTAACCATGATCCTGGTGCAAACTGCCTCACAGTCGGTGATCTATTTACACACTCAGGAACTCCTGCTCTGATACCACTTGATGAAGGGCACTACCGCTCTGATACCACTTGATGAAGGGTGCTCCCCTTAATTCTACAAACACATAACAGAAATAGAGAAGCAACAACAATTTGCAAGAACAAAAAATGGGCTTCTTATTATCTCCACAAATGTGGAATTACAAACTTTCAGAATTACAATATGCAAAGCCACATGGGCATTTCCCTTACAATATTCTGTAGGAAAAAGCCTCGAATTATTACCCAGATCTACCCAGAACTTCCCTAGACAACACTATGGGCCTTCTTTATATAGGCAATTTCCACCGCCCGAGAAGGTTCCAGAAATCTAGCCATTAAGGCCGACTACCCTTAGCATTTAATTATTTTTCACTTTTATTACAAAAGAGTCAGCTTTAAATATTTACAAAACATGAGATTAGGTAACCCAACTTCTGGAAGCCATAAATTTTGAACCGTAGCTCTATTTGGCTATTATAACCACTTTCCTGAAAGGAGAGATTGTGATCTACAATGCTTGACTTGTGAAGCACCAATCAACTAGGGGTTTGACCTCGATCCAGAGCCTCTAAGGTCCTAAAAATTGAGCTCAAATATTTTGCACCCTAAAATCTCAACAGTAAATCCTTAATAACTTCGCCAATACAGATGATCTGGCAATGAAATTCAACTGGCATTCTTACATGACTAAGATGAACCTTCACCTGGAAAATTAGAACATTTTGAGTTCAAATGACCAACTTACTAAAAATAGTAAGTTTCCAAAAATAGCAACTTTGTACAAAATAACCCTTATTGAATAGAAAAACACATATTTTTGGGTGATGCAGGATTGCCCTTACACCCAGGATGCTCCTGCATCATGTGTGTTCCTTAGTAATATTAGATTCTTGATCAGCACTAGACTTAGATGATACTATTGTCTCAAATTTGCTATCATCGGTAAATCGTAGGCCAAAAGTATCTCTGGGTCACCTTTGGTTCTTCAGTTGCTCATTAATATTATGCATGATTTGTTCATATTTCTTAATTTTTGCATTTGTCTTTCTCTCAACCTTCATGTCTTCTTTCAATCATTTGTTATCCTTTCTCAATGATTTATTTTCAGCACATATTTGTAAGTTCTCATCACCGGTGTCACTCAACTGTTCATTCAATGCATGGTTCTCATGTGTCAATCTTTGAAGTATAATGTCTTTCTCTCTGATCAGTTCTTCATAATTCTTGTTTGCAATTTTAGCAGTGCTTTTTTCATCTTCAGCGACCCTCGTTCCTTTAAGTACTTCACACATACTTATTGCTTGACATTCTTTTTCTCTTTTAAACATAGCTATTTTAGCTTCCTCTAAGTTAACAATTGCTTCAGAGAATTCATAAATATTGTATAGATTATCTCTTAAATGTTAAAAACATTCTTTCTTTTTTTTCCAGAGAAGCCTTAAGCATGTTCTTCAGTTCTTCAATCATCTTATTAGCTACAACCAATTGTCTTTCATACCTATAGCTTTCCAACTTCATTGATCTAGTCCTGAAACTGTTAAAATTTCCTTCTAGAGAGTCTGAGCTCTGATACCAATTATTGAAAATAATAGGTACCGAGAGGGGGGGGTTGAATCAGTGCTAATAAACCTTTCATACTTCTACCAATATCTTTGAATAAGAGAAAAGTAAACTTCCACACCATGTATCATTAAATTGTAAGTGTAGAGTAAAAGTATAGTGAATGAAATAACTGTTAGAAATTAATCTTTCATTGGTATTTTATATTAAAGGATAAACCAAGGACTTGTCACATATTTGTATTTCCTTTAATAAGGAGATTAGATGTTCCTCCTTAAGAGGACCCCTACACATGGCACACACCTAATGTGAATGTGGCACTCATAGAGTATGGTAGTTACATTCAAAATCATCCACTCACCTCTACTTAAGAGATTGTTCTCACACACTTCTTAGAGTTCTCATAGGGGTTCTAGATTGGTTCTCACGAGTTGAATAATCTTCCCTATTCTCCTCACATTCTAGAACTTGCTCTCATTATTTTAATGAGCTTATTGCTCTCTTTATCTCTTCTTCTTTAGACCTTGTGCCTCATTCATATTATACACAAGGGGTTTTTTATTTCTCTTTTCCCTTTCAAAATTCTTGCACTCTTGTGTTGGTCTTGAATCATTTTGGTGAATTTGGTGGTTGATATATTGAAAAAATATCTCTCTCTCATTGTGTATTTGGCAAAATTATTACTCTTTCTCACTCTCTTGGATTCTTTCCTAAGCTTATTTCATTTTTTTAAATGTTTCTAACATGGTATCAGAGCTAATAATATTTGTTTGAGTGTTTTAAGGATTTCTCGATCTAACTTTTGTTGCAGGTTTTTATTTTTATTTTTTTTGGGGTTTGGATGGTTACTGCCAAACCTAGTTTCATTTTTCTAGTTTTTCCCTTTGTCAGGCATCCACAAGAAAAGATTTCAGATTTTCATGTTCTCTATTTTATCTTTAATCGATATCAAAATTTGTTTCACTAACATATTTATTTGCAGGTTTTCTATCTCTTTCTTATAGGGTTCCATTAATATTAATCTCAATATTATATATATCTCAGGTTTTAATATCTATCTGCATGCATGATCAGTTTCTATTTATCTCTCTTTCTTCTAATCTCTATTTTTTATTAATATATGGTTTTTATTTATTAATCTAGACTAATGTTTTGTAGTTTTAATTTATAAATTTTGGTTCATATATCTCTGTTTGTATCTCGCAGATCTTCCTTCAGCACTTTCTCAGAGTTTCATTCATATATTGTGGCCTTTGTATTCTATTTATTCTAACTTCTCCTGTGCATTGCACAACTTCATGAACTAGGATGCTTCATGCATTAGGCAAATTCATGTATTAGGCAGCTTTAATGTGTAGCTTCATGCATTGTGCAAATTTTGTTGTTATTTCTGTTTGCTCCTTATCCACGTGGGATTCCCTTCTTTCTTGGATTTGTTTCTTGATTCCTTTTTAGTTTCCCTTAACTTTAACCTATTCTTCTATGTAGTTGTCCCATCCCTCACCCCTTATCTCTCCTTCCTCATGCAGCCCGACCTCTCATCTTCCCTCCATCATTTACTTCCCTACTAGCGTAGGCTCCTCTCTCTCTCTCTGCATTTTTTCTTACTCTCTCCTCACGCTACAGAGAATCTGCAACTTGTCTTTGGTTTCCATGTGCACCTTATATCTCCCTCCCTTTCTATTATCCTCATCACGCAAGGAGGCTTTTCCCTCCTCCTACACAGCTTCTATGCTGCCACTCCTCCTGCGCCACTCCATATCTTTTCTTTTTTAACATTTTCTCTTTTATTTTCATAACATTTTTTTCCCTCTTTAATTCATATTTATGTCTCCTTAATGGTTATTCTTGAATTTTTCTCTTAATTAATAGTTGTTGTTCATTCTTATTCCTTATTATTATAAGGTTGCAGAATTATCAATTTATTTCAAGTCCTTCATTTCATTTTTTTAGTATCTACAGGATAATTTATTATTCTAACAGTTTTTTTGTTTTTGCAGGTCTCTTATCATTTGATTCTTGGTGTATTATTAGTATTTATTCAAATTTGTTTAACTTTAACAAAATTTATTCTAAAATTTTTTAACAAAAAAAGTTAAACTCTTTTACTTCTATTTCATTTATCGATTTTTAAAATCATTTAAAACCCATTTCTAGTTTATCATTACAATCTTAGTTCATCTATTAATCATAAAGTTTAAATTTTTTAATATTTAAATATTCTTGCATATTGGCATTTACTAATCGTGTTAAACTAGTTTTTTGGATTCATTGTTGTATACTAAAACTTGTATTTTATTTTATTATAACTCATCATGTATTCATTAATTCCAAAATTTAAATTAAACACTTCCAATTACTATGCTTGGAAGACTCATATTATGCTTATCTTTCATTTTTGTCATATCCTTGATATTGCGACTAGTGTGGCTTCTGTTCCAGCAACTACTGCTTCTAAGGGGGACAATAATGCTTGGAATGATAAAAATGATGAGGCTTTAGGCCTTGTAGGAATTTCTTTACATCTCAATTTATATGTATTAATTTCCCATTGTACTGAAGCACATGCAACATGGACAATTCTAAAAACTGCTTTTGATAGTGCAAATGAATCTTGAAAGATTCAACTCCAAGATCAATTGGAGGATCTTAGGTATACAAATTTCAAAACCACGGATGATTTTTTACTTAAGTTTGATTCCGAAGCCAATAAACTGATTTAGGACCAAATTTATCTATAATTTGGTTAATTCATATCATTTAAAAAAATTTCTTCCTAGACAATTTCATCAATTTATCAGTAATATTCATTCTCAATTAACTCTTCCTTTATTAGAATCTCAATTAACTTATGTTATCTTTCAACAAATTTTACGTCAAGAAGAGGCTAAGTTAATTCAATTTGGCTTAATCAAAACTAATGAACATGCTTTCATGTCTAGATCTCATAATAAAAGATCAAATAATCATAATCATAATAATTGTTATCATAACAATTCTAATAGACCTAATTATAATTATTGTAGGAAAGATGGTCATGTGATCAATATTTGTTTTATGAAACTTAAACATGAGAAGTCATCTAATCCTAATACTCAAAAATCTCATAATGATAACACTCATCAAGCTTTTTCTATTCATAATGGGATGTCTAATTCTCACTATGATGATACTACTATTTGGGATGAACCATATGATGATGGATACTCTTGGAAGAACCCTCTTGATTAATATCTTCCTACTCAAATTGATTATATGCTCTCTCCTAAGCAATGCAATTTGATGATCCTTTCTCTCATGTCGATGATATTCTTGAACAAGAAGAAAAAATTATCTCTAACTTTCTTAATGTTACTTCGCAAGATATGTTTATTACTTAAGATGAAATTCACGATGATAGTACTAACCCAATGTTTTTTGTGGAGGCTAATAATAATACTGGTGGTGCTACTCCTCTTTATTCTTCATATTATGATTAATACATTACATGTTTGTCTATACAACTGAATATTTCTTTTCTGATTCTATGACTAATGATTTATAATATGATTTTACTTTCCAAAGTGTTACTAATTCAGAACTAGGAGATCCCAATGATGGAAGATCTACTACTTGTTCTTGCCTTATTGAAGGCTCAGGTGTTGATCATGCTCCACCTCTATTTTCTACTACAAATCAATATATAGAATGCATAAATGCATCTCGAGAATCTCAATGGTCACTTGAAGATTTGGCCCCCACTCTGCAAGAAAATACACCTTTCAATTGTCAAAGTGCTATCCACTTAGCAAACATTCCTATGTACCCTTTAAGATCCATAGTTCTAATTGAATAAATGCATTATGATCAAGCTATCAATAATCTACTGAAGACTCTTTCAAAAGAAACATCTCAAAATCATTGTAAAATGTTGGGTGTGATACCTATTGATCTCATCTCCCCAAGTAAAAATTAAAGGGGTATATTAGAAATTAATCTTTCCTTGGTATTTTATATTGAAGGATAAACTTAGGACATGTCACATATTTGTGTTTCCTTTAATGAGGAAATTATATATTCCTCATTAAGAGGATTCCTACACATGACACACACCTAATGTGAAAGTGGCAGTCATAGAGTATAGGAGATACATGCAAACTCCTCCACTCACCTCTACTTAAGAGATGGTACTCACACACTTCTTAGGGTTCTCGTAGGGGTTATAAGTTAGTTCTCACAAGTTGAATAATCTTCTCTATTCTCATCCCATTATAAAAATTTCTCTCATTATTGTAATGAGCTGATTTCTCTCTTTCTCTCTTCTTCTTTAGGCCTTGTGCCTCATTCATATTATACACAAGGGGATTTTTCTTTATTTTTCCCCTTTCAAAATACTTTCATTCTTGTGTTGGTCTTGGAGCATTTTGGTGAATTTGGTGTTTAATCTCTCTCTCTCTCTCTCTCTCTCTCTCTCTCTCTCTCTCTGTGTATTTGGTAAAATTATTACTCTTTTTCATGCTCTTGGATTATTTCCTAAGCTTATTTCCATTTTTTAATGTTTCTAACAATAACAACACATGCAAAATCATAACACTTATTTTTTTTTATTGTGGAAACCCTTGGTTAGAGAGAAAAATAATGGTGGGGATGACACCCACAATCCTCTCACTGTAGTAGAAAATAGTGCTCTATTAGAAGCTTACAATATGTCAGTTTCTAAGTGAATCACCCTATTAGGAGTGACTGATACCTTATTAGAAGTATCAAAATTCCTATTACAGACTACCTCGTTAAAGTATTTAGTCCCACTATTATAGTGTTCACTTTGTTAAGGGATTTAGAAGAAAAAGTCTAATTAGAGACTACCCTGTTAAGGGAATTAAGATTTTTGAAACTGTTAGGAATACAAAAAATAAATTGACCTATGAAATACACTTTAAATTTCTAACCATATCCTTTGGTGCTTTTTTCTCTCTTTGAACTCTTTTTTGAATCTTCTCTGTATTCTGCTCTAGAATCACTACCCAAGATCTAAAACTTCAATTTTTCTTCAAAATATATCACAACAACTTCAAAATCATTTCTTACATCATATGTTAAGAGTAGCTATCCTCTTCTAATCTTTAACCTTTGATTGGAAACCTAGTTAGGGTTTTTGTTTCCCTCCAAAATTTCTTTGTCATTTACCATGTCATCTATGAAAAACTTCAAGTTGTCTTGTCCAATGTGAAATAGTTCTTCAATATTATTGGTCCAAAATGTGCCTTGAATTCATAATCAGATTTGTACACAACTACGAAGAAATTGACTTATTAAACACCTAAAATAGTGTTCAACATTATTCATTCTATCCAGATTCACTGAATCTTGCACCATCATAACCACTTTAGATAATCATTAAAAATTATTTCTTAACCTTTAAATTTTACATGTTCATTGAATTGACTGGTTGGTAGTATCTTTACTAATGTCCTTTACCAGTGTGACCTAAGTAGCACAGTCACAAATCTCAGCTCAACTGTAGTATCGAAACCTTATAGTGTACCAATAGTATACTTTACTTCTTCAACTTATTTGACCTTTGACTGTTCTCCTATTCACCTTTCTTTTCGTTTACCAATTCTACGTAACTTGTAATTACCGATTGGTTAAACTATCAAATGATTGGTGTAACTTCATGTACTCATAGAAAACTTACTTACCTATATACTAGATTTCCAACAGTGATAACTATAAATTAATGTAATCATCATCAATGTCAATTCTCATCATTCTAATATCATCACCAATGATGTAATTTTACTTAGATGCTTGAATAAAAATGATATCCCTATTTCTTTACAAGAATCCCTTTTAGTATATTGTGGTTGGAAGTTTTGTGGAAAGTCACTAGTTAACAAACTCCTTCATATGGGATATTATTAGCAAACTATGGAAAAAGATTCTTTTTCTTTTGTCAAACAATGTCCTCAATTTTAACATCACAATAATATTATCCATGCTCTAGCACATGGACTCTAATATGAGGTAGTTGCATGTCATTTTAGCATATATCACCTCCTTCTCAAGGACATACTTACATTCTTATTGTTACTAATTAATTAACTAAATGGGTTGCAGTTGTTCCTCTTTTCTCTAATATACCTGATGTCATTTGTGATTTTATTCTTTAAAATATAATGGCTTAATTTGGTATCCCTTCAATGATAATATCCGACAATGGTACTCCTTTTAAGAATAGGGAAGTAACAAAGTTTCTTGAAAATTACTGTATTCATCAACGACCTTTTACTCCTTACTATCTAGAGTTTAATGGTCAAGTTGAAGCTTCAAACAAAGTTATTGAGAAAATTATTAGGAAGATTGTGAATAAACACGCTATGGAATGGCATACATAGTTAACTTATGCTTAATGGTCCTATAAAACAAGTCTATGCATTTTGGTACAAACACCTACTTATAATTTGGTTTATGGTGCCAATGCTATTATACCCTTAGAGTTAGAAATTTAATCATTACAAGTTTTCTTTAATGGTATAATTTATAGTGACACTTTTAGAGAACAAAGTTTGTAACAAATTGAAGTGTTGGATGAAAATTGAATTAATTGCCAAGAACACATCAAAGCATATCAAAAATCTCTTAAACAAAGTACATTACTAAAGTGATTGAATGATCCTTTTCAGTTGGATACTTGGTTCTTTACAAAAATAAGCCTAATATTAATGTTGTACCTGGTGAAAAGGCAAGTTTAGTCCTAATTGGCTTGGTCCTTATATCGTTAGAGAAATTTATAGTTCTGGCCCATACAAACTAGTTAATATGGATGGTATATTTAAGCATGCATAATCTATACATATGATTTGTCCTCTGTCATAGGGTGGTGACTTCCTGATCTCTCGGGTCTTGAATGCGAGGTAGATTCCTTATGTGTTCTCAATGGCCTCTGCAATGTTGTAGATCATGAATGATTGCTCATTGATCTTCACTTTGACCAATCCTAAAGTCTACCTCATATCCCTTACAAATCACACTCAACCTCTACTTATCGTATCTCAAGTCATTCCTTGTTCTCTTTCCTTAGCTATAACTCTAGTGCCACATATGATAATATATCCTTATGTTTGTCAAGATCTCATTGTGCCTTGTATCTATGTTGTGATGATGATGATGCCCTGGATTCTATATTCATGTATCTAAAGACATCACTCATGAAGCATCTCCATCCCTCAAAATTAGTTGTCGCATATGTAATTTTAATCATATCTCATAAGCATATTTTCAAAAAATTCTTAACAAATCTATCTAAGAATACCTTGATCTCCCTCCTTTTAGCTAGGATTGATATTAGTTGGAAACAATGGCTCCTTTCCCTGAGATGTTTCTAGCGGTATTACCTAGCTCAACTCTCCATGGTCTTGGTACCTACTAGCTCTATGGGGTGGAATCTCTAAGGAGGCCCTCACTGGTCGTGTTTATAAAAGGCTGGCCTCGACTATGAATATTGGTGCCACCTCTGATGCACCATGCTCCTCTGTCATGGGTGCCCCCTCTGGTATGTCTCTTGGCTACTCACCCTCCCCTATATACACCACAACTAGTGCCTCATCATCATCATCTCTAGCATCATCGCCATCATCGTCATCATCGTCGTCGTCATCATCATCATCATCATCATCATCATCATCACCATCACCATCACCACCACCACCACCACCACCACCACCACCATCATCATCATCATCATCATCATCATCATCATCATTGTCATCGTCGTTGTCATTGTCATCATCGTTGTCA
This sequence comes from Thuja plicata, assembly GCA_018584345.1. Lineage (NCBI taxonomy): Eukaryota > Viridiplantae > Streptophyta > Pinopsida > Cupressales > Cupressaceae > Thuja > Thuja plicata. The sequence goes on along the minus strand of MU227465.1, from coordinate 1,288,629 downwards.
TCATCATTGTCCTTTTCTTCATCATCATCATCATCATCATATTCATCTCCATTCCTGGTTGCTCTATGTTGTGCTTTATATAATGACCCTAGATCTTTGGTAGGGTAGTCCGTTGGGAAGATCAGTCTAATACCATTCATGGTTAGAGATCTAAGGTAGTCCCTCGATATGCCATCATCCTCTACTATTGGTGTTACTATGATACCCTTCTCTTTATTTACATCTCTCTACTATGCTATCAACAATAGGGCATTGTATGGTCCTAGGTCTCTCTATATATCCTTGCCAATGGGAATACCAGGGTACAGATATGGGAGGAACTATGTATCTATTTCTTCCCTCAAGAAATCTATATCTCAGAGACTATCTTAACTATACATATTTATCTCTCCATGCTTGCATATGTCTCTATTGTTTTCATATGACCCAAGGTTCTATAGCTTGTCCAGGGTGACCCTTGAGTATTATACATATCCAAACTACCATATATGTATTAGAGCATTAGAAAATTCTCATGGTTCTCTATCATCTACATCATCTAGGTACCCCTCTAGTCTGGTGCATTTTATATGCTCAACTATCCACACCTACAAAACTATGCATACTAGGGTAGACTTTATGGTTGATGCGTCACATAACTATTGAGTTCTTAGTATAGTTGGGATATCATACTCATACCCAATGAAAATACTACATGATATCTCATCATCTGACATATTGTATGTGCTAAAAACATAGACAATATTGTACCCTTTGTATCATGTGCCATTATGCTAGCCACTATGTAGACAAAGATCTTCCTAATCAAGAGTACCTCACCTATTGCATGTATAATGATATTTATCTTGATATAATCTCTTCATTAACTAATGCAAGGATGGTCGACGATAGGGCCTAGGGCACACCCAAAGCCAACCAGCTTGTAGATATAATGCAAAATTAAACAACAACAACATAGTGAGAGAAGAGAAATGCAAGGATCTTTATCATTAATAATCCAACTCAATACATTCCAAGCTATAAGGCCTTCCTGGTTACGGCCATATACATCAAAATTTATTACAAGTGATCTACTTACAACAGAGATCGCAAATCTTCAATATCCTAACATATGCCTTCTTGCTCTAAGAATCCTCCCTAAACGAAGAACATACAAAATAATAAATACAAGAGCCCAACAAAGTATTCGGAACTCAATTTCAAAGGTGAGACCCAAATTTAGGTCCACACAGATCCCAATGAGAAACCCCAAATTAATTCATCCATAGGAATTATGTGCAGAAGTCGGCCAGATCAGGAAAACACACGCTGGGAAAGCATCACTGAAAATTAGCAAACCATCGCTAAAGAAGACATCGAAACTCATCAGGAAAAGAATCACCCATAACACAAAACTCATTAGGAAAAGAGGCCACTGAAACCCATTGGTAAAGCCAGAAACCAACAAACAGAAAAAATAATAGAAAACATAAGTAAACTTCTTTTTTTGGTTGAGCAGGATTGCCAAGGACCCAAGATGCTCCTGCATCAAACACCAAGGGTTGAAAAGAAATGATTCTCCGAATCATGTATCAGGTCCAACCTAAAATAAATCCAACTTAGATTGAGAAATCCAAGATGAGTCCTCAATTGATCTATTTTTCCACTTTACTAAATATTCCATGTATTCCTTTCCTCTTGTACTTCTTCCAACTCTCTATTTCAGGATCTTCTCAACTTCCTCTATGTGCTTCTTAGGATAATCACTGGTATAGTTGCTTCTTCATCAGGTCCATTATATTCATACAAGTCTGAAATGTTGAAAATAGGTGATATATCCATGTCATTAGGTAATTCAACTTCATAAGCATTTCCACTACCAAATCTTCTTAGTATTTTACAAGGACCAAATTTCTTCATCTTCAGCTTCCCATACACTAGTAAATTTGACCTCAAATTTCGACGAAACTTGGTCGAAATTTCAACAGTAATTGGTCAAATTTACGACCAAAACTTTCGTCGGTCTTTCTTTGTCAAATTTTTGACGTATTTATAATTCATCAAAATTTTGACCAAAAAAAAGGTCAAAATTTTGACTATAGCCCAGGCTTAAAATTGTCGTCACTTTTTTAGTGAATTGATCGAAATTTCGACCAATACTTCCACCAACGATTGGTCGCAAATTTTGACCAATGCACTAAAAAAATTGATGGGAATTCCATACTTTCCACCAAACCAATGGTTGAAATTTTGACAATTGTATTGGTCAAAAGCATGGCATTCTCGTCGTTTTTTAGTGTATTGGTCAAAATTTGTGACCACTCGTTGGTGGAAATTGGTTCTGGAGTTGGTCAAAATTTCGACCAATAGCTGGTGGAAATGAACCGTGGCATTGGTCGAAATTTTGACCAAATTTTTTTTTTTTTTTAAATTTTATTTGTATTCAACTGTGTAGTTTTTGGGAAAAAAGAGCGCCAAATCAAATACCATAAACAAGTTGCATTCAATATTTACCAATAAGCTGAAGCATTCTTTATATCTTTATCAAAATCTTTCAGATA
>MU227465.1:1275039-1285989 GCA_018584345.1 Thuja plicata | reverse complement strand
ACAAAATACATTTTTATTTAACAATCAGTACTCATTAAAGCCCTGATAATAAACTAAATTAAAACTCAAAAGACATTAAGGTACCTTTGGGAGGAGCCATTGTTGCTATTGCTGTTGCCGCCGCCGCAACCTGTGCTTACTGTCCTGAGTAAGAACCAAGCACAACATGAGAATGGTTATAATAGACAATCTTCGTTAATTTATAGACAATATCTTTAAGTTTACAAAATCCTAATTTTAAATAATTGAAGTATATTCCATTCTCCGAGCACAATTCGTAATCTTTTAGCAAGACCTTTAAATATAGGTTTTGAGCATTTTAAAGAATAACATAGATATGAAGTTACATTTTCTTTTTTTTTACCTTTATGCAGGTGTTGGTCACAATTTCAACCAACACGGGCATAAAAGTAAAAAAAAGAAAAGTTAACTTTTATATTGCGACCAAACAAACCAATTTTGCAAGTTGGTCGAAAAGTTTGGTCGCAATTTAGGGTCAAATCTATTAGTGATATGTTCCAAAAGGAAATCTTCCTTTCTTCAAATGAACCATCACAACATCACCAAATTCAAATGTCTTATGTCTTCTTGATTTGTCTGCATCATCTTTATATTTATGATTACTCTTCTCCAGCTTTTGCTTCACATCCTCATGCAATGTTTTCATAAATTCTGCAAATTCTTTTGCTTCAGCACTTCTTTTCTCTTCACCAACAATGTCTCTCAAATCTGATATACCTCTAGGTTGAGTGCCATGAACAATTTAAAAAGATGTCTTTCCAGTACTTCTATTTACTGAACTGTTGTATGCAAATTCTGCTTGTGCTAACATCAAATCCCAATTGCCTGGTGTGTCACCAACTAAACATCTCAAGAAGTTACCCAAACTTATGTTTACAACTTCTGTTTGTCCATCAGTCTGTGGATGAAATGTAGAACTCAACTTCAACTCTGTATTCAACTTTTTCCAAAGTGTTCTCCAAAAATAACTTACAAACTTACTGTCTCTATCAAAGATGATACTTCTTGGTAATCCATGCAATCTGACAATCTCCTTAAAGAAAATATCTGCTATATGTACTACATCTGATGTTTTCTTACATGGTATGAAATGTTTCATCTTAGAAAATCTATCTACAACAACAAATATGGAATCATTACCTCTTGCTGTCCTTGAAAGTCCAAGAACAAAATCTATGCTGATATCACTCCAAGGTTTCTCAAGAATAGTAATAGGTGTATACAAACCAGTATTCTGACTCACTCCTTTTGCAACTTGAAAAACTCCACAAATTCTCACAAATTTCTAAACATCCTTATACAACTGAGGCCAAAAATACCTCTCCTTCAGCAAACTCAATGTTTTATCAATGCTAAAGTGTCTAGCCAACCCACTACTATGTTTCTCTTTTGTCAAATTGACTCTCATTGATCCTTGGTATGCACAACTGAATTCCTTTAAACAACATATCTTCCTAAATGAAATAATCTTCATACTTACTTGATTGATTTGTGTTAGGTGCTCTGCACACTCTCCACTGCTCTGAAAAATTAGGATCATCTTCATACAATTTTTTCATGTCATCAAAGCCAATAACATCAATTCTCATTTCAGTCAACAAAGATCTTCTTCTACTCAATGCATGAGAAACTCTATTAGAAAATCCACTCTTATGCTTAATCATAAATGTAAAGCTCTGTAAATACTCTACCCATTTCATATGTCTCTGATTCAACTTGTTTTGACTACCCAAATACCTGTAAATCCTTATGATCAGTATACAACACAAATTCATTTGGCATCAAGTAATGCATCCATTTCTTCATAGCTTGCATAATAGCATAGAATTCTTGATCATAGACAAAATCTTTTCTTTTTGCATCATTTAACTTTTCACTCAAGAAAGCAATAGGTTTACCTTCTTGAGTCAATACAGATCCAATTGCACTTCCACTTTCATCACATTCAACTTGAAATACCTTATGGAAATCAGGTAAGGCTAGCATAGGTAATTCATCAACCTTCAACTTCAAAGCTTCAAAACTCTTATCAGCTCCATGTGTCCATTTGAATTCTCTTTTGTCTCCTCTCATTGTCTCAGTCATAGCATTGCAAATAGAACTAAAATTTCTAATAAACTTTCTGTAAAAACTTACCAATCCATGAAATGATCTTACCTCAGTAACATTCTCAGGTGTAGGCCAAATCAATATAGCTTCAACCTTTTTTGGATCCATCTTCAATCCATTATCTGAAATCAAAAAACCCAAATACACAAGCTCTTCTTTCAAGAAGGAACACTTCTTCAGATTTATCAGCAACTTTTCCTCTTTCAATCTCTGTAAAAATTGTTTTATGTGCATTAAATGTTCTTCTCTGGTTTTACTGAATATCAAAATATCATCTAGGTATACAATTACACACTTATTCAAGAATTTCTTCAAAACTTCATTCATCAATCTCATAAATGTACTTGGTGCATTAGTTAAACCAAAAGGCATAACCAACCACTCATACAAACCTTCTTTCATCTTGAAATCAGTCTTCCATTCATCTCCTTCTCTGATTCTGATCTAATGATATCTTCTCTTCAAATAAATTTTGGTAAAATACATTGCTCCACTCAAACAATTCATTATGTCATCCATTCTTGGTATAGGAAACCTATACTTCACTATGATCTTATTTATTGCTCTAGAATTAGTGCACATTCTCCATTATCCATTCTTCTTAGGTGCCAACATAGCAGGTACTACACATGGACTTAAACTTTCTCTGATTAATCCTTTGTTCAACAATTCATGAACTTGTTGGTTAAGCTCTTCATTTTCCGTCCGTGTTAATCAATGAGGTGCCTTGTTTGGTAAACTAGCTCTAAGAATCAGATCCATACAATGACTGATATCTCTAATTGGTGGAAAACCATCAGGTACATTCTTTGAAATGATTTCTTTGTATTCATTCAACAACTTCTCCACTTCTGCAGGTGTGTCATCTTCTACATTCTTACTTGGTTTTTTAGGAATCAAAGCATAACAAATATCATCTCTTTTCAGATCTTTAAAAAACTATCTACCTTCCATCAGACAAACTTTTACAGATGTACATAATTCTTCAATAGATTCTTCAACCAAAGGTAACAAAATTTGCTTCACACCATTAACCCAAATAGAATATCTATTCAGCCTTCCATCATGTATAGCATGTCTATTGTATTGCCAGGGTCTACCCAACAAAATGTGACAACAATCCATTGGCATAATATCACATAACACCTTATCATAGTATTTTCCAATTTTTTAGACTCACAAAACATTGTTCACTTACCATTAATGTGTGCTCATCTTTGATCCATGAGATCTTGTAGGGTCTGGGATGTTTCATCCTTTCCAACTTTAGATTTTCAACCATTTCTTCCAATGCAAGATTCTTTGAGCTTCCACTGTCAACAATGACCTTCCAAACTTTGTCTGCAACTCTACATCTTGTCTTGAACAAACTTTTCCTAATAGGATCTTGCTTATCTTTCTCACTCCATAGTATCCTTCTGATCATGAGGTTATTTTTAGGTTCATTGGATGTCTCCTCTTGAATCAAAGCATTTCTCCTATTGTTACCACCTTTCTTTCTTGCATGTGTACACTCAAAGGATTTGTGTCCTTCTTCACCACAATTGTAACAAGTTACTTGGAACCCTCCTCTGCTATAACCACCTCCGGAGTAATTGCCTCTTCCTCTATATGAATTTCCACCTTTCCATTCAGTCTTTCCTTTGTCTTGACTAGTGTCTATTTTTGACTTGTCTGGTTCAGATCTACTATTTTCACCATGAGATCTACCTCTTCTTCTAGGGAATCTACCTCCTCTGCTGTTGGAAATACAAGAATGGGAAAGAAAGATACTAAGAGGGGGGGGGGGGGAATCATATCTTCAANTACTAAGAGGGGGGGGGGGTGAATCATATCTTCAAAATTAAACACTTAAAACAAGTTGATCCATATTCATTTAAAAATGAATCTAATGTAATCTTAGATAGCATCCACACCATGAAATAAGTAACACATAACACAATAATTTGGTAACCTAGAAACACAAATAGGTAAAAATGGGGTGGGGATGACACCCACAAAAGTCTCCACTACTGCAGTAATAAAGTGTACCTATTAAGGTTACAATGTTTGATTACAAAATATAATCTACCCTGTTAAAGGTCTACTATGTTAAAAGCTTTAGATCATTACATTCTACCTTGTTAAAGGATTTAAACTTACAATAAAGTAAGCACTTTTTTAAGAGATAAATAAAGGCCTGCTAAAACCACTCTATTAAGAGATTTCCATCTGATATAATGATTAGAAAGTCTCAAGTATTGATCCTTCGATATGCACTCTGATGCTGATGATGACTCTCCTCCTTTTAGTATCTCTTTTGATCTTATAATCTGATAGACCTTTACTCTGTCATTCACTATGTTATGCTTTGCTTGATCTCTGCTTCTGAACAAAATAACCCTCTCTACATTTCACATCAAAATGCAGTCACTTTGACAATTCCTCTTCTACCTCTAGCACATACACAGATAATAGGGTTTCAAAGCAATCTAATATATCTATATAGATCTGACAGTGAGATCTAGATCAATGATCAAGATTTGATATCCATGCCTTGATGGTAAAACAATTAATGTTTACAATGAATCATGCATAGGATAAAATAATTAAATGCATAACTAACTCCATATAAGAATATTAAATTTGTACATTAGTCAGCCCAAAAAGATTATACAAGTTGGCCAGATCACTTATCCTTGAAGTTTGTATCATTCCTAACAAGTATACAAAAAATTTTCTCCTTGGCACTTTCACTGTCTGTTGCTCAGCATTTAACATCTCTGACTCCACTCGGCTCGGCAATGTGACTAGGCATACTAAAAACTGCTCAACAATGTTGCTCACCCTTGCATAGTTTCAGCCCAGCCACAGTGATAGCCAACTAAAACTGCTTAATGAAATGACTAAGTGTTGGTCACTAATCATCGACATAACTTAGAGATTAACAATCTCCCCCTTTGATATTAGTGACAAAAATAGTTATCATTACTTTTGTACATTTCATCAAAAGTATTGCCTAAGTACACTAAGTACTCCCCCTAGGAATATACTTATACAAAAATTTTACATGCCTTCAAAATTTATATACAAGTGTACCTATGTTGTACTGATGCATCCTTTCATAACTCTTTACCAACTTCTGTACTAGCTTCCTCCTTTTAGTAGTACTAACTTCCCCCTTGTTTTTGTCACTGATTGCTGGTGGGGTTAAGTTATACTTATCCAAAAATTTCTTATGAAGCTGCAGGGTAGATTCAAATGCTGTATCCCAGCTATCCTTTGCAACCTTCATAACTTCCAATTTTATTTCTAGCTCGGCAGCTAGACTTACTAAACTTTCTGTAGTGGATAAGTTTGCACTGCTCTATGATAACTCCTTAGCTTTTGAGAGTTCGTTCTGTATTACATAAAAGTGAGGAAACAAGCTTATCTATATATTTATCAACTTGGCCCTTATGCAACCATCTTCATCCATAAGCTTAGCTATTCTCCTTTGTGCATTAATCAACTTATTAAAATGTAAAGAACTGGAGGTAGTATCTTTACCTAAAGTATTACCAGTTGATTTCAAATCTAACTGTAGGTTCTAAACAAGCTGTAAATTATCCTTTGTGAAAAATTCAACATCACATAATTTCTTATACAAAGAATAAACATTGGCTGTAACTTTCTCTAAAGTTTCTACAAGAACAGAAAGTTCAACCTATTTTGTTGCTATCTCTTCTGAGATCTTCTCTAGAACTTTTCTCTCAAATCTTCTCTAGGACCATTGTAGAAGCTTCTCATTACTATCTATGTCCTCATCTATTACTTTCTGTACAATGGTGATGAGCTGATCAATGATTGGAGCTTGAGGCATTTCATCCTCTAAGTCAAAAGCCTTTGTAAATATGTCTTTGATGTCATGCAACACCTGCTTTTGCTTTTGTTCTATCTTCATCTCTTCCTGTCTTTTCTTCCTTTTAAGTAACTCTTGAAGAGTCCCAATTTTTTCAAAAGATAACTCATTGGGATCCCATTATGGAATGAAAATTACTTCATCTAATGTTACATCTAGAATTAGAGACTTCTTCTTCAAGATTTTCTTCTTCTTCATTTCTGGAGAATTTATGCTCGACAGCATAATATCTTTCCCTTTGACAGTTTCTGTATCCAATGCCTCCTTCAATTCTATCAATATAGTCTATGGATTCGGCATACCACTAGTTTTAGGACCTGTGGGAGTGGATGATGTAGAGTGTGGTAGATCAACCAACCCTTGTTCTGCCTCTTCTTCTTTAGGCTTATCAACAACTTCCGTTGTTACAACTCCACTATCTAAAACTATCTTCACAACCTCTAAAATAGGTGAATCTTGTGAAGTTACCTCTTGATCATTTGCTTTCTTTTGTCCTTCACCTTTCTGATCACTAACAACTTCAATTATTTCTTTAGATGCTATGGTCTTCCCTTCTTCTGTATCAATTGCCTTAATAGGTGAATCAGTGTCTTTTCCACTCGGCATCTGTTGTTCCTCGACATTCAAATTGCTTGGATCATCAACTAGATAATCCATAAGACTATCTGTGGTCAGATCAACAGTGTGTGTTGCATCTAATGCATCCTTAGTCTTGTCTTTTTCAGTGGCAATTTGATTTTTGACTATCTGTGGTTCAGGAGTAGTCTTTTCTTCAACTTCTTGTGCCTTTGGCTTGAATGGCCCTTCACCAAATTTCTTATCTTTTGGAATGAGCAATCCAAAAATCTATTTCCAAATCCTTGTGCTTTGTTGCACTACACCTTCAATGTCATTCTTCAAAACAACATATCCTCTAAGTTTGGGAACAAACCTATTCTTGTAATCTTCTATGAATTTGGTTTGTTGTTTAGAAGTTAACTCAGGAATTATCTTTGCTAGGGTTCCTTCCCTAATCTGTCTTTCAGTGGCCAGTGCAAATTCCCATTTTCTTGACAAAAAATCATATAATTCATTAGGCACATGATTTCCTATCTTTGTAGGAGTCAATTTAAAGGTGCTCATCATGTCCAAGAGTGCTTCCTGAACTTTGTGCCTATCTGCTATTTTCAACTTGTCATATTTGATGAACTTGAATGTTGCTAACCTTTTTGAATTCCTTAAAGTATCACGTAACTCATCAATGCTTTCTGGTTTCTTGAATTGAGCTTCAGGTATGTTGGAGGGTTCATGAGTTTCTATCAACTCCTCATCACTATTTGGTCTCGAATTTAATTTCCTTCTTGGTCTCTTTGCTGGCTCACTTGGCACAGCCTTAGGAGCAACCTTTGCTTCCTTACCAGAAGTACTTTCAGCAACTTTTCTCTCACCATACGCTTTTGTTTGCACTTATAATGGGGAAGTGATAGTAGATTCTCTTGTCCTTGGATGATTAGTTGTAGCAGGTGTAATCTTGGGTTTTGCTCAGCTAGGCTTGGTTACTATAACAATTGATGGCTTCTTGCCCTTAGACTTTTGTGCAACTTCTTCTGATGCACTGACTTCCTCCTCAGTAGAAATATCCTCACCTTGTCCAATGGATAGACCTAGAGATGCATCCTCAGGTTCTTCATCACTACCCAATCCAACCATTTTCTTTAGATTTTTCACTATCTTGTTTCTTTTCCTCTCTATAGTTCCTTCATTCAAACTTCTAGAGATCTTAGCCTTAGCTTCATCAAAGTTTCCAAATCTCTCTGCAGTGGTGTCAATTGCCTTAGCTAAGAGTGCAATGATGGTGGCTGATGCTTCATCAACATTAATCTCATATGAAAATGGCTCCAAACATGTTATTCTAGCAATTAATGCCTTGATATAAGTGTTATCTGTGTCAACTAGAAAACAAATTTCCTCATAGTGTTTCTCCACTAGTGACTTAGGAATCCTAGTCCTTAATCTCATTCTCTTCTTAAATTCTACAAAATAGCTACCCATAATGCTATTGAAATTTCTCCCTAGTTTCTTTATACATTCACTGATCTAAACATTAATGGGCCTATCCTTTTTCCACACAATATTTCCTAGAGTAGGAAATGTAATCTGAATGTAGAAGAATATACAAACTAGTAAAGAACCAAACTTACATGATGAGCTCTTAACCTTTCTGATTGATGCAAGGTTCTTGGCTAACTATGTCTGTTGTAGCTCGACAAGATCATATGTGTGATTCTTCTTCACAATTTTCCATGCCTGATCAACTATTGTATAGGGAACATTGTCCAATCTGCTAGACTGATAGAACTTGTGTGCAATTACCCTTACTCCAAAATCAAGTTCTAGACCAGTAATCATTGAGATAGTCATACCTCTGTTATTCCATACTTCTTGAGTGTTCAATGTAATTTCATTTTTGTTGTTATCCCTCATGGTTCACTTTCCATTTACTACAGGATATCCAATTAGTTCATGAATCATACTCTTGGTGATCTTGACTAGTCCATTGTCTAGCCACATGCTCATGTCGTGAAATCGGCTAAGGATAACCTTTATCCATTCATCTTTAAAACCTTGGGGAAAATCTAGGGCATGAGTTAACCCTTTTTTGGCTAGATGTTTGAATTCTTCCTTCAAAACTCCATTATCACACAGTTTACTATAGGATTTCCTCAATTCATTATCTCCTACTTCTCCAATTTTAACCATATAGCATGATCAAACATCATGAATCATAAGTACCTTAGGAGGAATGGATGAGAGGGTTCCCATTAAATCACTTTGAATTGCACTTTCTGGAATGGCTCAAAAGTTGAGAGGTTCACATTCATCACTCTGTATCAACAGAATCTATTCTTGTTCTGCCTCCATACTCTTGGCTAGTGCAGAAGAACTAGTAGGCATAATTCTAAAATTTAGGGTTTGAGAGATGGAAAACAGAATACCTCAGCAAGTGATGCTTCACACTGTTCTCTATCCACTTTAATATTTCTAATGGCACACTGATGAAATCTCTATTCCTAGCTCTGTTAGGATCAATTCTTCAAATTACTTCAATTCACTCTGTAAATAATAAAATCACAACGTAAAAATGAAGTGTCAACTATTCATCCCTTATATGCTTTAAAGAGTAAAAGTAGGTGAGCATTAAATGTTTTTCTCATTGAGTTAGTGTAAGCCACCTGTTATCAACTCTAACACAACTTGCATCCCACTTGACTCACTCCACTCGACCTTTACAAAATTTCACTCGGCCAACAAAACTCAACACTTACTAAAGAACTCAGCTTTAGTGTTCATGAATAGTACTCAGCACCTATCAGTGCAATTTTCTCAACTCGACATTTTGTCTTCAGATATGTTCTGGTGCATCTTCACATATGCAAATATGGACTTTTGTATATTTTATGTTAGGAGTTAATGTAAGATAAGAATTTTAAATACAGTTCCTTACATACCTCTTTCTCTTAGTTGGACATGATGTGATCACCTGATCCAATGGATTGGGTGACCTCAGCTTCATTAGCTTCACTACTGCATGGTTCAAACTTCTTAACCCATGTCTTGTTCATTTGTTCCCTAATTTGCTCAACAGTAGGAGCTAGTACTCTAGTTTTGCAATCTTTCCTTGTATGACCAATTTTTAGACAACTGTGACAAACTAAACTTCCATTCATCTAACTTTTAGACTTACCTTTGAAATGTGTCCTTATGCAGTTTTCTGGAATATGTCCATACTCACCATAGTAATGACAACTATGCCATGTATTGTAATCCCAATTGTAATGATTGCCTTTTCTTGGTGATTTCTCTTGTACCTTTGATGTCCATTGTTGTTTACCTTTAGATCTACAATATTGTGCTCTATGACCAAATTTGTGACAATTATAGCAATTACCATTGAGTCTAGGTGTTTTGCTTGCCTTTTCCTTACATTCATGTGCTTGATGTCCAAACTTATTATAGTTAAAGCAGTAACCATTAAAGTTAGTTTTCAGATTGGACTTACCATTCTTGCTTTGGCATATGTTTGTTGTATGACCTGGTTTTCCACAATGGTGACTGTTGATGTTTATAGCTTCAATTAGATAAAATCATCTTCATATTATGAGAAAATAAATAATTGATCTATTAATATATATGACAATAATAACGATTACTAATATATATTAATATACATATTATTTTTTATCTCTTTATAATATTGGATTAAATAAACATCACAAAATAATCAGTTAATATTAATAATAATGCTCAACTTTATCAATACCAATTTGTATCAGTTAAACACATTGTGATCGGTTTGGTTAATACCGATTGACATCGGTTGACTTAACTATCAATCCTTATTGGTTAAAGGATTACCAATTAGTTTCGGTCTTAACTAACAATTGGGTGGCAACCAAAATCTAAGTGGGTGCTATTATAGTTATTGGGCCATTTTTTATTGGGTGCCTTGTATTATCGGGCATCCCTTCAATTATTACTAATGCCGGTCAAAGGGACTATGGTTGATTTATAATGGGTGTTTCATATTATGCACCGATCAATCAATATTAACATATGTAAATTACCTTGTTAAAACATCGATCGGTGGTTGGACTAGGAAAATGGTTTAGTAAGTGTCTTGCATTATTGATTAGGATATCCATTATAATACCGATTGTTGTATTCAGATTAGTGATATGAAAAGACATGGCATTATAGAGCCATGTCTCCTCAAAGAGACATGTCTCTATAATGACATGTCTCATATATATAGTCATTGGTTGTTTCGATAATACAAGCATATACAACAAACAATGCGAGTCTCATTTATCCAATCTACAGAATATAGATATTAATCTATTTACATATATCTATTATTATATCAGTAATAATATATATATATATATATATATATATATATA
>MU227465.1:1220319-1261128 GCA_018584345.1 Thuja plicata | reverse complement strand
GTCTTTTCATCCTTTGGGGCTGGGAATGGGAGGAACATCATATGTGCCTAATGATGATGCAAAAGAGTTTACATTTTCTCTCCAAGTTCCTAGGCATCGAAGATGGGCTATTTTCTCCATTTGGGGATGATTTAGAAAAAAATCTTCCTTCGGTATATCAATTTAAATATGATGAGAAACTAGACGGGCTAGGTAGTCCAGTTTCATTAGATACAGATATTGGAGGCGAGGAGATGGACAAAGAATCAGATGAAGAAGAGGAGATCAAAAAGAGATAGTGGATGAAATTGATGAAGAAGAGAATATGGATACGACTGTTGCAGATGTCTTAGAGCTTGAGGAAGTCTCTCTGGTGGATGATTATGTGGATGGAAGTGAGGACTCTCATCTGGTTGCTAGCTCTAAGTCAAACTCCACTCCCAACACTGAAAATGATACCACCTCTCCCTCTGATTGAATTTTTTAGAGATAAGTTAATTTTTGGTTAGACTATAAACATAATTTTTGTTGTTTATTTTCAAACTTTCGATTTGCTTAAGGTTAACTATGGCTGAGCCTTCATTCTTTGGTTTTGGGGTTCACAATCCTCTCGGTGGGATTGGGTTATGAACCAGGTTAAAATTATCTTTGATGTTTTATGTTTCTCTATTTTTTATATTATTATATTATTAATACAAAATATCAGCTATGGCCCCTTAAAGATAAAAAAATAAATAAATACAAAAAAAAGAATTGAATTTATGCCTATTAAAATATAAACGGTGACCATTTTGATAGAATATTAAATCTATAACGTTGTCTTCCATATTGTATAACAATAAATTTAATTACTTCTCTCAAGTCGAAACCGTTACAATTCTAGATTGTTTTTGTGATAATGTTAAATACATGTAGAGAATATTCATTCATGAGAAGAGGTCCCTATGAGCCCGTGTTAGTTGATGAAGTTGTTGAAAATTTTGTTTGTTGTAAAAATTTCTCCCCTCTACAACCATAAGATATATATTTTATTATTTCAATGAGTACTCATACAAAAATACAGGTTACTATGGTATTAGTAGCATACATTCATAACTAAATTCTCATGTAATTGACTAATGTGATCAGCTAGTCCTTTAAGTTGCATAAGGATTTGATGTTTTATCCAAAGCACAAGTTATTATGGGTTTAATACATTGATTAGTAATTTGTATATAATTGAGTTAATAAATCAGTTAGTCCTTAAATTTTTCTATAAGGAATTAAAATTTTCATAAAGAAGCACTAGAGATAGTGATGTTAATTTAAGTAATCTCAAAACAACTAAATTGTTGTGTTTTAGATCAATGAGTTAGAAATGAGGGTTAGTCAAACTTGGAAAATATGACCTTGGCCATTTTTCATGAATTCTCTTGTTGACCTTGGTGATTACTAATCTATGAAGTATTGTGTTGGTAAACAGTGTTGTCACTGTGAGTGTTTCTCTAAAACTGACCCCGTTCTCCCAAAGAGAAATGACAACTACACCAATAGTTGGAGAGATAGAAATTTGATCATGATAAAATTACAATCTTACTCTATGTTTGAGATGGGGGACTCCCTCATATGATGGCGGTATTTTTAATTTTTGTTTACTTCTCACCTGAAAATACAAAAGTACACAATATAAAACTAAAGGAAATGGTTAATATAAACCACAGGAGTAGACATACGAATACTAGTTTAGATTTATAATGCAGAAAGATTCAAAAGAGGTTTAAGCACAGAGTGTAACAATGAAAAAAAGGGATAGAAAAGTGTTGACATACGACAAGATATGTGATGGAAACACATTCAAATAAAGATACCAAGACATGAATGCATTTGATCCCATCAATTACATAGATTGGAAAATCAATTGGATTTAGCCATTACATAAAGAGGTTACTAGCTTGACATACGAAATTCATTATCTCTTTGAAAATATAATAATTAAAAATCAGTTTAGTACAAGGTGTAAATCCAAAAGGCTCTTTGGAAGTTCTCCATAGTATCCCCTCTGGAAAAAGTCCTCTTTACAATGATTTTCCTCATATATATATAGACATGAGTGGTGTAACCACCTAGAGTAACTCATTAACCACCTCATGTAATTACCTAACTACCCCATGTAACTAATTTAACTAACTACCTAACTACCTCATGTAACTACTCGAAGTAACTACCTAACTACCTCATGTAACTACTTGAAGTAATAACCTAGTTATCTGAGACAACTTCTTAGAATATTCATTTAAAGAAACTTCGAAAAGAAATCTCCTACAATAACATCGCAATTTAGAATAACTAGAACATAAGTTAGGATTAACCTAAATTTTACAAACATTAAGACTAGAATCTAAGTTTAGTTACAGTTAGTGGCATAAGTCACTTTTACAACAAGATAACTTGAAAAAGGAAACTTTCAAGTTTAGGGTTTTTCAAGAGGAGATTCTTTGTCTTCATTTGCTTCTTTAATCCTTTTAAACATCATTTCAACCTTTGGCTAGTTGAGAAATTTATGTTGAGATAAACAAATAATCTCATTGTCCATAGCATCAAAAAGAAGATAATATATTGATACTATTGAAGTGGAAATATGTCTTCTCGCAACCATGAATCCTTCATTTAATAACTTCTTTGAATTGAATTTCTTGAATGATCTTAATGTACCATTTTTCAATACTCTTCGTTAAACCTATGATATTTTCCACCATTTTTTTTTATGGGAAAGGATATAGTAAATGCTTCTTGATAAGATAATGTCAATACTTTCTTTCTAAGGACTTTTTTCAAGCCCTCGTATTGATTTGCTAATTTAATCTCTTTCAAAGAATGAGATACCTCACTAACTGATAGTCATCACAGAAAAATTCCCTTTGCACTAAATAACTCATCCACTAAAACATCATATCTTGTAGATGTTATTCAGATGATATATGGTCCACAATTGTCGGGTTTGGAATTTCAACATCGCTAATGTGTGTTTCGCCATTACTAATCTTGCTGCCTTTGGAAGATTAAGAATAAACAAAGATCACTTGTCTTGATTTTCTAACAAAAACCATTCTTGTAACTATTTCTTTGAACATTCTTTGATTAGATACTTTTAATTATTTTGACCACCTCTATGTTGCGGTGGGGAGACAGATAGAAAAAGTTTGTTGTCTCAACTTCACACATTGCATGGAATGGAGGTAGTTTTGACAAATACATTTATTTTATTCTTGTGACCATTGCATTTTATAAGAGGTCATCATTTCAAAATTTTATATCAAGCTCCCTTCTTATCAAGCACGACTCCAATGAATTCCTATCCATCATTTTAAAGTTCATTCATCATTTTAAAGTTCCTATTCTCACATGGGTAGGGAAGATGTTGGCAAAGGTTGTTGAAAAAGCTTCAATGTCAACAAATGATAATGCTTTCACACTTGCATGAATGTCCACACAAAAAATAATACTCTGGTATTCATATGGAGTACTTCGATATTTATATGTAATATCCAGATGTTGGTGTAGTGACTATATTCATGATGAGATCCCTCTCAACCATTAGTACATGTTTTTGGTGTGATGGTCAATTCTACATGGTCTCATAGTGTAGGTCACCATTTTGAGTCCCTCAAGCCCTAGACCCTTTGTCTAGCTAGGTTTGGTTTATCAACATGGTACATAGTGACGTAAATCCCACATGGTAAAGAGTTGTCTGCCTCTATCATGAAATTTAGAGCATTTTCAAGATATCTACCATAGACATGAATGTCCAGAACTTCAAATCAACCTAGCTAAAGTATATACAACCCTCTACAACATCAACAAGGCTTACAATTTTGTCATGTGCTCATGAAATTACTTTGTTAATTCAATGATTTTGAGTTTCTTTTGAAAAATACAATTTGCGCACATCATGTCATCATTTAATTTCATTCCTTGAGATGACATTCATGAGACACCATAGATTTGAAATGTCACTTATCAATAACTCAGGTACCTTTTCTATTGATCAAGACATGCATTTGTATTTCTCATAGTATGTCTATCTATGTTTTTTGATGAAAACCTTCCATCTTCAATGTTTCATTGGATGCCTATACGGTGTTCCAAGTTTTTCATTTTGGAATGTAAATAAGGCCTTCTATACGGTTGGGCTTAACTAGCACACTCTAAGCACTAACCTATGTCAAATTGATGGTTTTATGCCTATGCCAAATCAACATACATCTCATCCTGCACCACGTTTCCATCATTTGTCACTACTGTGATGATGGTCTCATCAATCGACACTCATTTTTTCAAAATTTTCTCCTACTGCTCAATAATTCAAACATCCCCCCAAATCATAACGAGAAAAAATGGCTTTCTCACTATTGACAGGCTATAGTCAAAGTTTTTTTAAAATATTTTGGCTTTAAATCAATTATGATTTCATGAGTTGTCTCTTTTCTTTTATTTTTGAATAAATCTACGTAGACTAATGCCCCCATTGCATAAGGTCCCCATTTTTTTTGATGAATAGTGCCTTTCCTATTATGTTAATATAAAAGTTACATATTCACAAAAAGGGGCCCAGGGATGTAATAATCACCCCACGAGAGTTCACACGACATACTGCCGAAAATAGAAACTAAAAACTATTCATTATAAAACATAATGCCTTCAGGCTTCAAGGGAAATGCCAACTGAAGGAGGATCTCTTTCATCAAAACCCTAGGCATCCCTAGAATTGACTAGAGGGTTGGGAACCGACCACCCATCAGCAGCATCATCATTATCTTTACCTTTCTCCTCCACCAAAGGTAGGGAAATAGCTAGATATAGGTGAAGGAAGGACCACTTAGAGGAAGGGGCACCACGAACATCAGAAGCATCACAATGGGTAGACATAACCGAAGCCAAAGATTAGATGGAGGCAGAGTAAGGTGGGGAAGCTGAGAGGTGCCACCAACCATCATTGCCACCCATAAGATAGTGGTGGCGGGGAGCCTGCAACCATAGAGTGTGGGAGTGGAAAGCCGAAGAGTTGTGGCCACGATGGTGACCTCTAGACGGAGTATAATCTACAAAAACTGAATCAAGAGAGACCCAAACATCCATACAAGGAGCATTTCCCCAATGATTGAGAAGCTCCTAAAGGTGGGCCACCTCTAGAGCCACTTTATTGGCTTGCACTTCAATCTTCATAAAAACATTATTACATATATAAGATTTATTATACAAAGCAACATTAATATCAAGAAAGTTGTCAGTAAAAAGAACAACATTCCTATCTTTCCATAAAGTGAACAAGATATCCATCCTTAAAGTATGTCAAATTTAGGTAAAATTGGAAGGAAGTCTTGGAGAGTCTCCCAGGACAATCATATGCCAAGAGAAGGGCTTGGGCCAAAATGGCTTAAAAAATCATGAATCCACTGCCAATACTGTTGAGCTCTCCATAAAACCAAAAAATGTGCAAAAAAGACTCAGGGTTCCCACAAAAGCGACAACAAGGATCAAGAACACCCAAGTTTTTGAGGTGAGGGCCCAAAGGAAAATCTTGGAAGAGAAAACACCAAGCATAGAGAGTCATCTTGGGCTCATTAATAGTAGACCATATGATCTGGAAATGAGATATTCAATGGTGAGGTGAAGAGTACAAATCCCTTCTATGGTTAAGAGTCTCCACCATGGGAAGATGAGGAGACAACCATCTATAACCCATCTTTGGCTTGTAGTTGCTGAAGGGAGTGGCAGGGTACCATTTCTAGTCTTTCCACCAGGGTCGAATAGATTGAACACCAACCTTTTGAATAAAATGATCTGGAATGGTCAAAACCAATAGATCAAAAGTTTGACAATCTCAGTGAGCCAGAGGGAACTTGACCTGCATGTCATCCAAAGAGCGGACGCTCATAGTGGCCCTGGAAAAGAGGTCCTTAAGTGTTCTGATGCCACATTTGAAAAAATTTAGAGCACTGACACCTTGAGTCTTAGCCAAAGGAATACCATGAATGGAGAAGAATGGATACCACCAAAGGTTTTGTTTATTCAAAGAAATCCCATTACGAAAACCATCCCCATCCAAATGAAGCCAAGCTTTGATACCTTCCCAGGTCTTCCATATGTTGTTAAATACAAAGGTGCCTTGAATATGCACAGGCTCCCACATAATGAGAATATTTTGAAAACCAATTCCCTTCCAGGCTGGCCTGTGAACAAGATAGCCTGAAGAAATACAATTCTTGACAATGATTTTCCAAGATTCATCACTGGTTAGAGCACAGATAATCTATTTAGCACACAGATCGATCCCTTGCTTTTGAGTGGAGAGCAGATTGAGGCTACTAGATTCTCTAGGAAGATAGAAAAAATCCTAAGCTACTCTATGAAACCTATGAGCATCAGCTCCTGAAGCCTAGAGGAAATCTTTGAGAAGACGCTCTAGCTTAAGGTAAGAGGCTTTAGAAGGAGACTAACATGAAGAATAATAAACATGAGTAGCATCCAAAATCTTACAACAAATATGAAATTTTCTCACGAGAGAGGTTTTGAAATCCAATATTGTAGCTTCTTTTCAATTTTAGCAACTACATAATTCCATAAATCCAAAGAAGAACCTTGAAAAGAAAAGGGAATGCCCAGGAAGTGAAACAATTCCCCATGTTGAACCCACTTCCAATAAAAATTAGGAAGCCAAGGAGGGGCTGGAAGAAAATATTTTCTGTAGCAAAGGGTTTTATTCCATTGAATAGAAGACCTAGAATCCTGACAAAAAATATCCAAGCATTGTAAGGCATTAAAGACATTTTCCTCATCCTCGAGGAGACTGAGGAAGGAATCATTAGGAATGTGACCATTAACAAGCTGAGAAGGAGAAACTAGAAGAGAGATGCCTCACACTAACCCAGAGGAAACATAATTGGAAAGCAGGTAACCAGAGCCTTCAGCAGCAAGCACATACAGCGTAGGAGCTAGCAGACAACCCTATGAATTGACCTAAAAATCCCAAAGGTGTTAGACTGGGAGCTATTGGTAGAGATGCGCGTAGAGGCATCACCAAAAAGCATTTCTATAGACTACAAAAAAATTGGAACCAAAACCAATAGTTTGGAGCATGGAAAGAATGAAAGGCCATTCAATGTGATCATAAGCTTTGGAAAAATCACTTTTGAGAAACAAAGTGCATTTCTTGGACTGATGAGCCCATTCCATTCCCTCCCAGACAGTGATAATGTTGTCAAGGATATATCTAAACTTTATGAAACTAGTTTCTTCTAGATAGAATATCAAAGGTAGTAGATGTTTGATCTTAAAAGCTAAAGCCTTAGTAATGATCTTGTATGAAACATTTAGAAAAGTGATGGGCCTCCAGTTACATATATCTTCAGGATCACCAGCTTTAGGTATGAATTTAATATTTCCTTTATTAATAATAGAACCAATAATTTTATTATGATAGGCTTTGAGATACACTCTATGTAGGTCAGGACCTATATCATCCCATAAATGCTTATAGAATTCACAGGGGAAGCCATCACACCCAGGGGTTTCGTCATCTGCCATAGAAAAGATAGCCTCTTCTAGTTCACTAATGGTGAGAAGTTTCTCATAGAAGGCATGCTTCTCGACCACCATGGGGTTTTGAGTAATAACAATACACACCCAAAGAGCCTCTTCCTACGCAACCGAGTTCCATTGTGAAGTTAACACTTTTTCATAGTGTTCAACAAAATGTCGAGGAATATCAGGAAGTTCTAAGAGAGTTTCGTTACCATGTTTTATTTTTTTGATCCCAAAGTTGGTAAGTCGAGCTCTGAGGACATGAAAAAATATCTAGAATCTTTATTGCCCACTTCCAACCGGTGGAGGCGAGATTTGATATGAGCTCCCTGAGTAGCATAATTGACATAATTTTCATCTCTTGGTAGACCTTTACAAGCTTAAGCTGAAGCTTAGAATCAAAGTGATTCAAAGCAAGAGCATTAGAAGAACTCTAGAGAGCTTTAGTGTTAGCTTCATAAGAAGGTTTCCTGTATAGGGCTAAGTGACGGTCATAGATTCAAAGAAATCTGGCAGTATGAGTGATGACATCATTACACCATGGTATCCATCCAGAGTGGTTGTAGGCTCAAGGCTCTAGATTCAAAACTCACAGAATGTGAGCAATAGTGGAAGCATGATTCAGCATGGACGTGTCAAGGAAAATTGAGTTCTAACAACCCCTCGAGAAGAAGATTTCCATGTAATGGAAAAAAAGATGGGGTAATGATCTGAAAAGGTTACATATGGAAAAGGAATTATAGGTAACTCCCGATATTTAGAAAAGGAGAAAAAATATTGATCAGTTATCATGGCACTATCAAGTCTCTTAAATATATAGTCAGAACTAGCTCAGAAATTAGATCAAGTGTGCCAGACCCCACTCTACTAATGGTGGTTAGCGTTGGGATAAAAAGGCCCAATTTATCATGCATATAGTACCATGCCTCCTGCTCTCTACCTCTCCATAAAAAAGGCAAAATCCCTTCCTTGTCAGAGGATAGCTCAACCATATTAAAGTCCCCACACATCACCCAAGTTGCTTGAGGAAAATTATCCGCCAACCAAAACCAAAGTTGAGATCTTTCCACAACATCATTGGGAGCATAAATATTAACTATAACAAAGGAATTATTATTGAAGGACATCAAAATCCAAGTGACACACTACATTGGATCAAAACCATGTGTAATAATGGCATATTGAAGGTGAGGTGAAAGTATAGTAATGAAACCACCTTTACCATCTTCATGCTAAGAAGAAAACACAATATCATCTTACCATATGACACGACAGGAAGAAGTAAGCAAAAATCTAGAAATTTTAACTTCCTGCATACACAAAACATCTAGAATACAAATTCTTCAATGGATATCCCAAACATAGTACTTTATAGAGAGGTCAGTCAGTCCTCAAACATTCCAGGATAAAAAAAATTCATGACAACTCTTGCATATCTTCCTCGTCCTCAAGAGAGGAGAAACTATTCTGCAAGAAGGTTGGAATATAACCAAAGTTGGTGGGTAAATATCCAAAGGAGACATACTATCACTTTTCATCTGATTCTTTCACATGACCATCAGGGCTGCCAGACTGACATAATGTCTGTGAAGAAACAATTGAAAACAAAGCTTGCAGAGTGTGCATCACCATTGGGGTGGTAGAGCATGTAGATGGAGATTTCCCCTAGAGATTGTTGGCGGAGGAACAAAAGTTGAAGCGGCGGCTACCTGCTTGGAAGCTGAAGAGGTCTTTCCTATTCACACAACCTTAGTCCATTCTTCCATCTCCCCAGCCTCTAAATTTTTAGCAGGCATTTCCTTTGGCTTTGGCTTGACTTGAGGAATAGCCAAAGAGTAATCCTTAATCTTACACTTGGCTGACTGACACCTATAACAAGTGTTCGATAGGTTCAAATAAATCACCTTTTGAGAGAAGCTGTGGGTATCCAATTTTATCTCTATAGATTATTTGAGGTCCTTTGAAAGGTCTACCTCAATACAAACACACTTTTGTAGACAGGCATTGAAAAATTTATCATGCTCCATGATAATGACTTTGCTAAGGGTTTTGGCAATAGACTCAATAAATGGCCAATAAGGCAATGGGAGACCTGGAAACTCAACCTAGACAGGAACCATAAGTTTCTTATCATCTAAGATAGTGAAATCTTGAGACCACCTTTGGAACACAAGAAAAGAAGACCGAACCATCCAAGGGCCATGGCTGAAGACCACCTTCATTGAGAAGGGTTAGCAAAATGAAACAGGAAAAAAACTCTCATGAGGTTTTGAACACCTTCAAGGAAGACTCCATGAGGAGTCCATCTCTTGTTGACCCACTCTTTGAGAATACTTTCAGATGGAGTGTGACCCACAAAATACCCTATCAAGGTATGTTTCTCTAACCAATCACAAGCAGCATCAAATTCTTGCATCTTAACCATAATATTAGGTTTACCTCATGGAAGACCTTCCGGATGAACTTGTGTAGTCGCTTGTTTACAGGATGTGCCATGACTTTCCAAAGCATCAAATTGAGCACCAACATCAATTGTTGGGCCGAAGTTGCTCAGAGCCATTATAAACTAACCCTAATGATAACTCCCGTGGTAAATGCGGTATGAGAAGTGGGAAACTTAGAAAAAAAGCTCAGACAAAGAGCCATACACATGAAACCCTCAAGTCCCCATTTTTCAACAACGTAATAATATCCCCATCTGGAATGAAGAAAAAAAAAAAAAAAAAAAACACAGTGAGGGAGGTAAAAAAAATTAAACTTTTTAAAACTTTCATTTTTCGTTAATAACATTGTTTTAATTTTTAAATTTAAGAATAGTTCTTTGAAGATTAATGCAATTGCAAGGAGTCCAGTTAGTTATTTAAATTATTCAAATCATTGGACTATTGATGATAAATTCAACACTCAGATAAATGATTATATATTTTTCTGTTTTATTTATGAGAAGAAATTAATAGAAATTTATCTATAGTTAAAAAGTGATAAAATGATTATAATGTGACTCAAATTTGTTGATAAATTTGGTAAATGTTGTCCGTGTCTTGGATCCCAACTAACAAATGGTAATAATTATAAGATTATTATAATTGGAGATTCCAAAAATAATATAGATTTTATATTTTTCTCAAATTAACATTTCAATATTTAATATAATTAATATTATTTTGATTTAAATATAATTGAATAGAATAAACAATTCATTTTGTATCTTGAAGAGATTTTAATTGAAAATTTCATATAAAATTTAATAGTTATTTAAAAATTCATTTTGTATATATATTATTATTTTGAAAAGTAATTTTAATTTAAAATATTAAAATATGATAATTGATTATTATTAATTAAAATTCTAATGATTTAATAATGTTCACCACAAAATTGCTGAGAAATAAATTATGTCCAGATTATAACAAGAAATACAAAATCTTTTATAAATATAGATATAAAGGAATATTTTAAATTGAACATTCATTTTTTAGAATGGGCATTCTACTTTATTATTCTAGTCAAGAAAATATTCAATATTATTTTGAAAGATAATTTTAACAATATGTTTATTAATTTATGTTGATTAATTTTTTTAATATTTATAAGCATAAAATTAACATTGAAATAAACAATTACTAAAATCCTTAAGAACATATAATTTTACAATTCTAAATTTCACTACTTTCTAAAATATTACTCTCAAAGTACAAAGAAAAAAAATTTACTTTTAAAGCTATTAATAAAACATAGGCAACCTACCCATACCAAAAATGCAAACCAACTTAACTCATACTAATATTTGATGGTTATAATTACTTTGAACATAATTTTAACATAACCAACAATTATTGTATCATCATTGAATTCAACGTTGGCCCCATTTAATTATTTAGTAGGTGAGAAGTATAAATATATCATAACCATATAAAAATAAATAGAAATATAGCACAATTTATTAATATGAATGATGTTTAATCTCTTAGTTTTAATATATTCATAAAATTATAGACAATTTGGTAGGAATCACTTTTAAAAATGTGGATGGTGTCTTTTTATATATTTAATAAATCTAATTTACAATAAAAGAATAATAGTCCAAAAAGGGGTGTTTGTTGTGTTATTGTCCTTGCCATCAAGGTTCAAATCTTATCTGGGTCACAACATTTATCACTCTTTTTAAAAAAATAGTCCGCAAAGGGGCAAACAAAAAGAAACAATGGATAATAATTTCTTAAGAAACATCAATCAGATTGTTGTTCCTATTAAACATAGTTTTCTATTTCACATTGATCAAATAATTGTGTATTAGCTTCATTTTGAGGTTAAGTGGTGATATGATAGTAGGTAAATAATAAGTTGATTTATCAATTTCTATAAAACATATCAAATCATGGTAGGAATTTAATATTTTTAGGCGTAATACATTGTTTAGTGTTGGATTCTCATTTAGAATATTTCCTAATGAATTTCTTTTAGGTTATTTATACCGTGGGCCTCTAAATAAAGACTTTAAGTTTCATCTTATATAGTACATAGAATGAACCCAAAACTTTGGGTATCTTAGGCAAGTGAGAAAAATATTTCAAAGGGATTTTATGTCTATAACTCTCAAGTGGAAAATTGACGAGGGTCATAAGTACTGGTATTACTTTTGTCAAAATTTTAGGGTTTCTTTGATTGCCCTAGAGTTTAGTTTGTTCTCTCTGCCTAAACCCCTAAACCTTAGTGTGGTGCTATAACACATTTGTTATATTTTTTGTTGACATGAGTAGCCAGTCACCTAGTAGATAAGTTGTATCATGTAATCCTATTTATTATTTTGTTTAACTAACCCCATTTTTCAAAATTCCTATTTGTCACTATTGATGCATGTGCATTTTGAATAACTTAAGTTATCCAATGTTGGACCCTTTGATATGTTCCCCATTTTTTCTTAGTAAGCACCATGTGTACAATTGTAATAACATCACTTGAACCTATTATAATTGATTTATTTCTAATGAATATCTTCATCATGTGATACTATGATAACATTATTGTTTTTGCCAAATTTCATGCTCTGTCACCACAACTCGCCATGTTGTCTTCATACCACATGATTTTGGTTAATCACAAGTCATTTCAACTGATAGTTTTCAAATTTCTAAATCTAAAAATTAATTATATGAGTCATCCACATGTGCTAAGCATATCCATGATGATGTGGTATATCCACATGTGCTAAGCCTTCCCTTGATGACATGGTTCATCTACATCTACACAAATTCTACCTACTCCCCTTAGAAGTAGCCATATACTTTAAAGAACTAAAGAAAGAGCATTCACAAATTGAAGGGTAGCTAAAATGTGAAATGGTTGCCCGATTTTAGACCATCACCTTCAAAAAAGAGCCAAGGATATTTAACAATGTTGATGTTGGGCCCTTCAATTATGGTATTTCATCAAAACATATTATTCTTTGTGTAAGGTCTTAGGTGTGGATGTGAAAATTTAAGTCCCCATTCATTTATGGTTGGGAACCAAAAAAGCCACCTCAGTGGTTAGCACTTATTTGGTTTTTATCAAGGTATGTACATGAGTATGATTTAATTGAATATATAATTTTAAAAGGTTCCCCTCAGAGGAAAAATTTATAAGATAATCTAGGTCCAAGAGTAAAATGGAAGATGAGAAAAGGAAAGGGCTTGACCTATCGTACAAGGGGTCCCATATAGAAATAAGGGAGCCTATTTTAAGGATAAAATTGTTCTTATATATTATTGATATAATATTAGAAAGGGTTCTAAAGAAACCTGATGATAGTCCTAGCTCGTCACCAAAGTAAATTGTCATGCAACAAAGCCCTCAACATATTGTGCCCTTTCAAAAGTTGTCTCCATGCATAGATCCCTTTGTAGAATATCCTGATCATGATAACAATATAATGCCCTATGTCTAATAAATAAGACAAGTGGCTAATCCACCAGCTAGAATAATCATTTAAAGTCATCCCTATATGATAGGTTGATATTCAATATTGAGATAGGTGGTCAAGCTGTAGATAATCCAAAATATGGATGGATCAAGATTTGATCAATGGAGGAAATATGGGTAGGAGAAGAATATATTGATCATATGGCATGATTTAACAAATTTCTTCCATAAAGGTGATAGTGAAATTTGAAATAAAATGAAGTGACAAGATAAAAAAATTATTTGCGCTTCAATCAATCCAAGTCACCTGACATTTTACCAAATCATCCATCAAAGAGTAATGAATGTTCCAGAGATGCTTCCAATAGTTTTGGGTTTCAAAAAATAACCAATTATGGTGTGCACAATCATTTCTCTAGGGAAGCACAAATATCTCCAATAGATTTATTGGCCTTAGTAGTCTCTACATCAAGCCAAAAGCATATTTTTATCATTTTGTGCACTAGTTATATATTTTGGAATTTTATTCTGTGTAGTGATCATCAAATGAAAATTAGACATTTTTCTAAGCATTTTAGTTCCTCCCCCCTCTTATTTCTATAAAAGGAAATTTTGAGCCTTATACAAATTTTTTTGAAACTTTTGTAGAAGGTGGGTCATAGCATGAGTAGATAGTTTTTTTTTATTAAAAATGTTTTGTTTCTAGATAAGACTTATATAGATATTTCACATCAAGCTATATGAAAAAAATGAGATACTATAATTTTCTCCTTAATGTATACCTATGTTTTTCATAAATAAATAATCAAGAATCATTGAATTCATCACTGCATCTTTTTTTATGTTTGTGTATATTCTAGTTTTCTCTTTATTTCAATTAAAAAAATTAAATGATCTAAAAAAAACATTGGAAGATTTAGTGTTATGATAAGGATCTCAAAGAAGAATTAGTATGTGGGCTTAAATATTTATTAAATACTATTGGTATTTGGACCTCCTCGAGTTTATATATTGGAGGCATGTGACAGAGAATGTATGGAAATTATTTTATAGGATTTTCATCACTTTTCCAACAAAGGAGTGGGAGGATTGATATCATTGAAGTTGAGATCTATATTTACTAAATGTAATGTAGCCACTGATGTTATTGATGATACATTAGATGTGAATTCTTTGACGGATTTATTTTTGTATGGATTTTCCCATGTTATATCAATGATGCATTCTTTTCTTTGGAATTCTTGTTATTATCCCTTTTTCATTCTCATTTTTTCTTAGTGTTTTTCACATGATAGAATATTGTTGAATTTTTTGTAGATTTTATTCTTGTGATATCATTCTTAAAGGATAAATGATAAAATTCAATATGCATCCTATTTCCACTTTATGGTCATAGTTTTCTTGCATGTGAATCATGCTAATGTTTAAAAAATATTTGGTATTGGATGTACATGCATGGTATTTTCCTAAAAAACTTAGATAGGATGTAAAGTAAAATTCAAGGTTATTATCATCCATGTTCTTGGTAAGGTGCATGAACTATATCATAGAGGTTTTATTTTTCTATTTATATCATAATATTTTTAAGAAAATTTGAAACCATACTGTTGTGGGTCCACAGCACACACCCCATATTTTTTGGTCCTCTGACCATGGGGACCCCCTTTTTGTCTTTTTGCTTTAGGTCTTTTCTGCCCCTTGTGTAAAATCTAGTCAGCCCTCGAATAAATTTTCTTAAACCAAGTCAAAGAAGGGAAGAGAGCCTTTTTTCGGCCTTTTGGCCATTTTGGTCTTTCAGAGGACTTAGGTACTCTGAAATACCGATATGGAAAAAAGACGGAAAACCTGACCCTTTTGGTGTTTTCAGCCTCCAAAAACCTCAAAAGGCTGAAGGCTCTCTCTCTCCAAATTGTTAGTCTTTCAAAGTTTGAAATCCCTAAAATGATTGATGTCAGCCCGCGGGTTATAAATAGGAGAGGCCTTCATAATTTAAGTCACTTGTCATTTTTTTGTTTCCGCCTGCAGTTTTGTCTACTCCTCCTTGGTGACTGCTTGCATTCTTGAGCCATCTGGTTTTCCTCCCACTCCTAGTTCTTTCAAGGTAGGTTATTCTCACCTGCC
This sequence comes from Thuja plicata, assembly GCA_018584345.1. Lineage (NCBI taxonomy): Eukaryota > Viridiplantae > Streptophyta > Pinopsida > Cupressales > Cupressaceae > Thuja > Thuja plicata. The sequence goes on along the minus strand of MU227465.1, from coordinate 1,245,567 downwards.
TTGGTTTTGTTCTTTTGGGTCTCAGTCTAGGGTTTGTTTCTGCTCTTAGTGCCTATCCATCTTAGGGCACCTTCCTTTCTTGGTGTTGTTGGCCCTTTGTGCCTTTCTATTTTGATAGGGATGTCCCCCCTATTGGGCCTAGGGTTTTCTAGTTTCCCTTTTTCCTAGGTCTTAGGTTTCTTTTTTTTTGTTTTCATCAGTCATGGCCCTTGCCACAGGTTTTCAGCCTCTGAAAGGCTGAAAATGGATCTTCAAAAAAAAAAAAAAAACATTCAACCTAAGTGTTGTTTTGGACTTGTCAGTCTTTCAGACCTCCAAAAGGTCTGAAAGACCAAAAGGTCTAAAAGGTTGAAAGCCTCCTTGCATTATAAGGTTTGGCCTTTCGGGGTTGCTCGATAGTTTCACACATTTGGCGTCCGCAAACAAACACTTCAGACTTTCAGATCCTGAAAGGTTCGACGGATCTTATTCTGAAAAATAACTCTTTTTCGTAGGTTGAAAGTGCAAAAATTTGCACTTAGATGTTTAAGCAGCTCTCTTCTTTTTTCTTTCCTAGTTTAAATTGTTTTTCTTTTCTATTCAATAAGCTATTTATTACTTGTTTTTATTGCAGGAATGACTGAACCAAAGATAACCTCTTTGATGAAGTATCAATATAAAGGGAATACCCCAATTTCTAAGGCGGGGAACAAGCATAGTGAGATAGCAGATACCAACATTGGCAATGTCCACTAGAATGATTTCCTGACTCAATGTTCTCAGCCAGCAAATAGATTTGACGACTGCACCGCATTGGTCATAAGTGGGTTGGTAAACACAGCCACACCCAGTAGCTGTCTCATCTTAAGTGTTGATCATCACCCTAGCTCACCACTATGACTCAAATAAAAGGGTGGTTGTAAACACAGAGGGTCAGGTGGTACTGGATATAAGGTCAGATTTCATTGAAGATGTTTTCCACCTTCACAGGGGCATAGACAAGTTCTATGACTTCCATATTGGGAAAGGGACCAAGTGGTTTGGAAATAGAGAGCAGGGAATAAATGAGATGATGAATAATGAGAACCTCAAGCAACCTCTTTCAAAGAACAAGTTGGACAAGAAAGACCTCCGAAGAGGCTATATGAAAGATGACATTCAAGTAGCCATAACATTGATAAGCTGGGTGTATGGGTTACCTCAATCCACTCAACTCAAGCACCAGATGATCCTATTGATAGAAAGGATCTGGGAAAAAAAAGGCAAGATTCAACTAGGGCACTATTATTAGTGACAATTTGGACAAGCAATTGACAGCAGTAAAACATAATCCTAAGTTCTACATGAGCACCTACGTGGTTTACTTACTAGCAGCACGAGTAGATTATCTAGGCCTTACAAGGAAGGGGAGTCTAAATGATCCAAATGTGTGGCCCGAAATTGTATACCCACAGCTGATAAAGAGGACACACATGCCAGAGTATTCCCCTACCTATAAGATAGTTAATGATGCATTCATATTTGCAGTCATCTGATCCATTGAAGGTGACTTTGCTAAGAGGATGTCAGAGGAGGCTCCTACTAAAGTAAGGGCCATTGGGGCCTATTTTATCCAATCCAGGACTTTCAAATACATTCAGATAGATGGGTCAACCTTGCAATGAAAGAAGCTGCCCAGGTACCCATCCAATTGGATAATTATACTAGAGATGGCTAGACAACTCACAGATGCATATGAACACATAAAACATAAAAAGAAGCACTGTTGGGACTTTCCTATCTCTTTGGGACCATACGCACTGCAAGACATGAAAGTTTGCAAATCCTTGGCTTTTGAATTGGATGATTGTTCCTTGCAGTTCTATAAAATAATGTGAGCCCTTTTTGACCCCATAGGTACTTACAACCACATTATTGGCAAATTCTACATACATGAGAAACACTTGGAAGATCACTAGATAAACTACATAGAGGATCATGAGGTCAGGATCCAGGATTATTGCAAAATGAACCTCACTCTGGAAAAAGAGGTATTAAAGGTTCCTATATACTCAAAAGTTTGGGAATGTGATTCAGAAAAGGTCTTAGAGGACATTTACACAAAATACAAGGTTTATGACCAACCAATCATGAACGTAGAGGTGGACACGGATGAAAATGATGACATGGACTTCTGAGTGAGGCATGTGATAAAGACCACAATAATTTGGATCAAGAAGCCACACAAAATGACTCCCATCTCGCTAAAAACATTGCTGCAGCCCTCAAGGAAAGTAGAAAAATAGAGAGGGGAGAAGTCCACAGTTCCTAAGTACAAGAAATATCCCCCTCAGAAGCCAAGAACCATGTATGGTCATGAACAACCAGTTGAATATGGCTCTAATCGTAGGCCCAAGAAAACTAGAATGATAGGCTAGATTGACCCACTAGCAGGGTCATCACAACCCCTATTAGGTGAAGGCCCATCTACCTCTGGCCAATCTCCCCCCACCGCTGAGAAGGGAAAGAAAACATATAAGAGGAAGAAGAGTTATGAATCTCCATGGTTAGAAATGGTACAAGAAGAGTTTGAGGAAGCAGAAGAGGATGAGCCCCTAGTCCAAAGGATGAGATTGCAAAAATGGAGAGAAAAGGAAGTTACCAAGAAACATAAAGATCCCAAAGAGAAGGATAATCATTTGGATGCCTTAGGATCTGATGAGTTTATGATTCCTAATTTTGAAGGACTTGAAGGCTATTTGAATCATGGCCAGGATGTAGACACTGTAGCACCATCGCTTATTCAACCCCAGGTGATCCTCACTCAACCACCGGTCCAATTCACCAATCCTTCAGTGGATGTCCCTGCTACACAAGTGAGCTCTATTTCCACTCAAGAGCCTGAGGTTCAGGATAGTGGGATAGCCCAAATCACTACTACAGATAATATAGCAGGGGAAGTACCTATTTCCACTCCACCACCTCATATCCCTACTCCACCATCTTCTCTACCGCCTCCAATTCCTACTCCACCACCATTAATTCGAACCCCAACACCTACTCCTACGCCAAATCCGCCCTCCTCTACTACTACCATTCTCCCATCTCCCACTCCATCCATACCAACACCTACTCCATCAACATCAATCCCTTCGACATGCTCCACCCAGGTTTCCAAAGAAGAAGTAAGTATTTAAGGTACATCACCTTTCCAGACCACGCTGGAGGCCACGACCAGTCTTAGGTCAAAAGTATTGATTGACCCTTCCGTTGATGAGCGCCCGGACAAAGAAAGGGAAAATGTGGTATCTGAACAAGGTGAGGTGGAGAGGGAGAAGGAAGAAAGGTAAATGAATAGGGATACAAAAGGGGAAAGATTGAAGGAAGGAGGGAGCAAACAAGAAAGGGGGCAAGAGAAGGAATTAGATGAAGAAATAACTCCAGAAGTACAAGGCTTAACTTTGATCCTCCATGTTGCACCATATGAATCTATAACTACATCCAGAAAATCTACTTGGTTTACCAAGGAGATGCAACCCAAGAAGAGAACTTACACCAATGAATTAGATGGAGACGATACAAATATAACCTCTATAAGGCAAGCCTTCCACCAGGTAGAAATTGATGTACCGACAAGAACCATGTCATATGTGACTCAGGATACTAGGGGTCATTGGAATTCCCATATAACTGTCCCACCCCCGAGCACTTCTCAAACACCTAGAACAATGGAAGATTATACATTCAAAGAGGTGGATTTGGGAAAACCTACTAGAGAAGGGAGTAAGACACCAGCAGCTATAGGGCTTAAGCACGCTTTGTGGTTCATGAATAAAGATGAAGAGACCATCAAAACCTTAGCAGACCAAAATGAATCTTTAAAAGGATTCATTAAAAATATGGTGGGTCCTATTGACCCAAGTTGTTTAGAGGCTTCATTATAAGCCATGATAAATAAAAAGGCTACACTAGATTTTCTGGCTGGTTTGAATCCTTCTTTCATCTAGGCAAGTGATGATTGGAGAAATAACTTCAAAAAATTCAGAGAGAAGGCTATCACATTGGTATTTAGGCCGTACCAGACTATATTGGTCGAGGCCAATTCACTAATTGACCTGGTGGAGAATGATGGGGGTATAGATTTAGAAATAATTAAGTGGCAAGTAGCCCTCCAAGATTTGGAGATAATCTAAGAGCAATGTTTCCAAATCCTAGTAAAGGTCTATGAAGGTGAAGAACTGGACAATTTTAAGGCATGGACTAAACAGATGACCAAAAAAATTAAGGTTTAGAAGAAACACTAGGCCCTCATAGCTGAAAAGTGAGAGGAAGTAATAAAATGGATTGAAGATATAGATTCATTCTTCGCAGGGGTCCGACTTGATGTATATCAGGATAAAGACAGACAGGCTCTACATCCGTTGAAAGAGGTGGTTCAATAGTTCAAAGATGTTTTGGTAAGAGTTAGCACTAAAGAGGCCCTAGAACAATTATTTTACCTAAAAGAGGAAATACAAAGGATGTCCCAACATGAAGAAGAGATCATGTTCTTCTCTTCTAAATTAACTATCTTTAGAAAGGAACAAGAATGAAGGGTCACCAACGTAAAAATAAAGGAGATAAATTTTGAAGAAGTTCAAGAGATAGTACAGAGGCTCCGAACCACTCACCTAGAGGTCTTTCCTTGATAAAGCTTCAAGGTCCAATTGGCAGGTGCACAGGGAAATATTTTCACACTTAGCTGAATTTCTACCAAGGTATAATTTTTGGCCTTTCGGCCTCCAATGTTTTGGCCTTTCGGCCCCAAAACAAGAAACATTTTTTCAGCCTTTCAGCCATCGAAACTTTTGGCCTTTTTGGCCTCTTCAAGTTTTTTTGGCCTTTCAGCCTATGAAAAGTCTGAAGCATTGGGACTCTTAAAAATTTTGAATGTTGGGAAACACTCAAGAAATTTTAAAGGCATTAAAGTTTTGGGGTAGAGGTCGGGGTCAGAAAACTGGGTGCTTCTAGTGAGGTCACTTTTATCAACACCAGTTGGACTCAGGATCAGATGAATGGAAAAATTGAGTTTTTTTAAGAGGGACTAAGGGTCACCCATCAGTTCCCACTGCTAGTAATAGCCTCAGATGAAGAATCCAAGAAGAACCACCAGAATCAAGAAGAAGACTCCAAGTTCACAGAAAGAACTTACCTTCTTTCCCTTTCTCTTCTTGGCATATTTTTCCCTCTTTGCATGAGAAAATAGATTGTAAATGGGTTTAAGAATCCATGTGAGTTATATAGTATTAGTTAGTACTAGTTTCCCTTCATCAAAGTTCTAGTTTTGGCTTTTGTTCTCTAGTTTAGACTCTCTGATGCCCTAACTCCAAAAATTAGAGTTGTAGATCAAAGCTCTATATATTGGAATAAAAAAGAAATGTAAAAGGATGACTTATTAATACAATAAATATCTACATTGGGTGATTCATTCATGGTGTGCAAATTACTGCTATCTATGCAAATTTATTGAATGTATGCTTGCATTATTCTTTATTCTCACAGAGCCCTTTGTGTTGTTGTGTTTTGAACTGTTGCTACTTTTAGTTGGAGTTTGTTGTTGTATATCTACCTTACTCTGACGAATGCATGGAGGAGGTCATCTTTGGTCTCAACAATAAATCCATCTCGTGGGTGCGCACATCTTGGTGGCTTCACAATTTGATAGATTTTGAATATCTCATATGGGTAAAACATATCTTTTCTCCAAAATGCTTGCATCTGTGGAGTAGCGAATTGTGACATGGTCTAATTTATGCTTTGTGGTTTGTTCCAAATCTCTCTAGAAATCAATTTGCAAGGAATGGTTTATAGTGGTTTATGTCTTTAGGATTTCACTTTTATTTACAATTTTCTGCATTCCTTGTTACCCTCATCTCTTTAAATTCTATCTTGAAATTCTAAAAATTGCTATCTTAAAAAATACAAAAGTTACATGTTATTTACCATACCCACACTTGTTAAAATAGAAAATACCAAAAAAGAAACTAACAGTATTTTATAGTTTGTTGTCTTGAATGTACCAAAAAGGGCCTCCTCATGAACAATCACAATTATCTTCAACTGAGTAACCAAGCAGTTGTTACCCGACCCCAGAGAACCTTGGGAATAACTCTGTTATTCTTTCAAGAGAGGAAATTGAATATTGAGATCCTAGCAAGTTGACTTGTGTCAAAACAATGCTCTAAAAAAGTGGCGCTAGAAGGAGGGCCTCAAGACTCAAAAACTGGATAATATTGGATCTTTCTCTCCAGAGAGATTCGAGCATGTGTTTAGATCATCTCTAAAAAGAGGCAAGTTTCTTGAACTCTCTCACCACCGAAGAGCTTACAGTGACAAGGGTAAAGCAAAAGATAAATATTCTTATCACCTTGTCGTACCTCAAAATCCTCTTGGACAACAATCACACATTGCTGCCCCAACTATTACCGTAGTCATTGACCAAAATTAGAACATGAAAAATTGACATCTACAACCAACTCATCCAATGGCCTTTTTCGCCAATGCCACAAGCTCACCTTTAAACTTTGCTGGGCAGCTCCATGAGTTACCCAAAAATCTAGAGAAGTTTTGTAAACAATTCATATATGGTGAATCTAGGACAAAGGAAGAACACAACTGTGTCTTCAAGGAAATTTGCAACCATAAAGAGATTTCCCCCCAAGATGTCATCTTTGTCTATTCCCATACACTTTGGGAGAGTTTGCATACAACTGGTACCTAAATTTGCCACGAGAGTCTATCTCAGTATGGAATGACTTTGAGACCAAATTCCTCAATCAATTCAAATTGTATGTCGATCCTGCTATGACACATCACCAGTTCATAACCATGAAAAAAGATCCTAATAAGCCCATTGCTATGTTTAATCATCATTTTCACAAAATGCACCAAAATTTGGAAGCTCCTTACACTATACCAGATGAGGTGGTCATACAAATTTACTTGAAGTCTTTAGATCCATTTACCTTGATCTTTCTAAGAAGACTTCCCCTGGCAGATAGAGATACAATTGAAAAGGTGTACGATGAAGCCATCACCTTCACTCAGCAAATGGACCCACAAGAAGGGAGCTATGCGGCTGCGCCCGTCATGAGTAATCTTGATGTCCCACACCCATTTGCAGTGAACAATCAATCCTTAGCCAGTCACCTACCTATGCTAAATCCTATACTGGCACAACCATGTACAACCATGCCTCCATCTATTACTTATCTAGGCTACAAAGCTCATAAGACAACATTCATAAAATAGAGGGTTATACCCCAAAATGAGCCTGATGCTCTCATGGCTTCTGAGTTAGATGTCGTAAAGAAGACTCTATCACAACTCACTAGAGAAGTTACCAGAATGAAGCTACACCCACCCCAAAATCAAGGTGGATACCAAAAAGTGTCTACTGGTCCAAATACATACCCTCAAAATCCAAACAGGGGTTTCAATGCATACAACAACAAAAACACACAAGAGAAACCATTTGGACAACAAAGGCCAAATCGGCCATGGAACACTAGACCAAATAATGATAGCATCCCAATGGACAATACCAATAGTTATGAGGCTCCAGAGGCCAATTTTTTTAGGGCTCCAATTAAGCATCAAGACAATAATGGATATGTGAAAAACTCCCAAGACCACTACACCCAGAATCCAGAGGGGCCCCGGTGCAATTCAATGCTATGGTGTTCAATTCCTATGAGTCTAGAAAGGAAGGAGGCTCAGAAGCCTATACAAGAGAAGATGAATTTGTGTTCCCTTTTTTGAGAGAAAATAAGCCTAAATATTTCAAGGTACATTCCTTCCAGAATGATAAACGAAACTCATATAACCTTCAGAGTAGAAAGGAACCCCTCATCGACGACATAGCTCTAGGAAAATAGACAACTCCACCAGATCCACAGGCTAGTAACAACCCCATACCTCTAAAAGGCTTGAATGCTCCTATACCTCCTACAAAAAGTACATATGCTAGCTACCAAGGTGCAGCTTGGTTGAATGAAAAACACAATGTAGTGGATGAGCTCAAGAAAACTAAGGCAAACATATCGATGTTCAAATTATTGCAAGGTTTCCCATCTCAAAAGGAAGCCCTTTTAAGATCCTTGGATCATTCAAAGCCTAGCCCTTCAAATAGTGCAAGGGTGCCGACATCTAATATCAACACCTTCAAGGCATTCCCTGCAGTATTCAAAGATAAGGTGGAGGTCCCACAATTCTTACTCAACCTGTGAATGTTTGGAAAAAAACCTACATAATTGCCTAATCAATTCAGGAGCCGCATGCAACATTATTCGCCTATCAATTTGGTAAAAGTTGGGGATGGTGCCCCAAATAATGAACCAAGTTGTCATATGATTGGACAAAACCAAGGTCAAAGTAATTGGTGTACTCAAAGATGTGCACATTCGACTAGTCATAGATCCTAGGATACAAGAGTGCATTGATATACACATAGTAGACATACCTGAGACTTATGGGATGTTGTTGAGTCAAGAATGGACCAAGTGCTTGAGAGGGTGGCTCTCTACAGATTTCACCCAACTCTGGCTACTATGGAGAGGTTTGAATAACTAAATCAAGAAAGATGTCGAGCCTAAACTGAAAAGGATGATCACCGAATACAATACCCCAAATGAAGTGTTGTTCACCCAAACCAATTTGGGTACTTATCAGATGGATGATGTCTTTATGTTCCAAATTAAAGAGGCTAAAGAGTTAGACCATAGTCCCATCCAAGGTCTCCTTGAGAAAAAAATTGGTGATGACATTTTCAAAAGTTTCATCAACAGCACAATAGCCAGCCTGCGACATCTGGGTCAAGATGTAGATCCTAATATTTTGTTACTACCTAGATATTGCCGATTACATCAGGCTAGTCATTCAGAGTTTACATGCCCCAGTTCTCAAGAGGAATTGTCACAAGTGTTGGCTTAAATTGCCCAGCCGAATAAGCTACCAGAAACACTAACAATAAAAGAAGATGTACCTGGGATAAAAGACAAGAGCAGCACTGCGCCCGATATGGACAGCTTGGTACTTTCAAATAGTTCACCTCAAAATCAAGATAGTGAATTATACTTTGATGATAGAAGCGCTACGCTAAATTTTCTTAGTGACTGGAGTACCTCGAATGACGAAGTGTGTCCCCCTTTCAAGAGAATGCTGGAAGACAAAGTTGATGAAGATGAAAAACTCCCCAAACCTAGGCATACTCAGTATGCAGGAGAATTAACTACTTCTGATAGCGATGGAGAGAGGGGTCAAAAACCAAGGAGCAAGGGTTTCTCTAAGAAAAGAACAACCAAACTAAGCCCTACTAAACCACCCCAGATATGGAAATTGCACTTTGATGGTTCCAAATGCAAACAAGGAGCATGTGCGGGAATTGAATTGATAAATCCAAGAGGTAATTCTTTCTATGTTGCTTATAGATTATAGTTTATTTGTGCTAACAATGTTGCAAAATATGAAGCGCTGGTTCGTGAACTCCTAGCTCATGAGAAGGGAATCAAAATCTTGATGGTGGAAGGAGACTCAAAATTGGTTGTCAAGCAGATCCGTAGCCAATATACTTGTAATGATAAGAGGCTCTCAGCCTACCGAAATAGGGCATGGGATCTGATCAATGACTTTGACACTTTCAACATCAAAACCATCTTGAGAAGAAAGAATTTCATTGCTGACACATTGGCTATCTCAGCCAGTTCACTACATCCAATGGAAAAATGTAAACTAAATAAATTCTCAGTTGAGCTTGTCTCAGCCCTGGCCATTTTGGATAATATCACTAACTTTCAAGTCTTCCAGGATGATCAACATATCTTAGAGTTTATCATGTGCGTTAGCGTGTTTGAAAAGTAGATCATAGACGAGGAGAAGGAAGGTGAGGAAATAGCTAAACCTGAAGAGATTGATGATCATGGTGTCATAAAATTAAAGACCAATGGCATACCCAAGGGAATGGTAGAGCTAGAGATTATTTTTGATAGTGACAAGATTGGTATAAGAAGACACCCTGACTTAACACCTAATGGTAAAGAATGTGACACCTACAACCTGGGCATGGAAGAGGAACCAAGAGAAGTCCACATTGGAAAGGTGGGAACAAAGGAAGAAAAGGAGAAAATGGTCCAGCTTCTCACTGAATATCAAGATGTCATAGCATGGAGCTATGAAGAATTAAAGACATATGACACCTCAGTCATAGTGCACAACATCCCTTTGAAGCCTGATTCTAAGCCCTTTAGACAATGAAAAAGACCCATGAATCCCACTATGGAGCCCTTAATCTAAAAGGAAGTCCAAAGGCTACTTGACACTAGGATCATCTTCCTGATTCAACATTCTACATGGGTTGAAAACCTAGTACCTGTGAGGAAGAAGACTAGAGAAATTAGGCTATGCGTGGACTTCTAGAACCTCAACAAGTCCTCTCAAAAGGATAATTATCTACTCCCATCTCTAGATGAAGTGCTGCAGAAGTTTAATGGATCTCAAATGATGTTGTTCCTAGATGGATACTCTGGGTACAATCAGGTGATGGTACAGGAAGAGGACAGGCTGAAAATGGTATTCACCACTAAATGGGGAGCTTTCACCTACCGACAGATGCCTTTTGTGTTGATTAATGCTAGAGCCACCTTTTAGAGAGTAATGGACATAACTTTCAAAGCATTAGTTGGGAAGTGCATTATCATTTACATAGATGATCTCACAGTCTACTCAAAACTAAGAACTGACCACATAAACAACCTCAGGAAATGCCTTCAAAGGTGCAGAGAATTTGGGGTCTCCCTCAATCCCAAGAAATGCGTGTTTGGGGTAAATGAAGGGAAGCTCTTGGGACATATCATCTCTGAAAAGGGGATATCCATTGACCCTGAAAGGGTGGAGGCAATCCTAAAGTTGACACCACCTCATAGCCGCAAGGAACTAAAATCTTTCTTCAAAAAGATTAACTTCATCAGAAAATTCATCACTGGCTTCACATAAATAGTAAAACCATTAAACAACATGCTCAAGAAAGATGCCAAGATTGAATGGACTCTCCTAGAAAAGAATTCTTTTGAAGAGATTAAGAATGCCATTGCCATGGCGCCAGTCCTAGCCAGTCCTAACTACACCATCCCTTTCAAAGTTTACTCTTTTGCATTAGAGCACTCATGCACAGGCATCCTCGTGCAAAACAAGAATAGCGAGGATGAAAGGCCTATTTACTTTATGAGTTTCCCCTTCAAAGATGCTAAGCTCAGGTACCAAAACCTAGATAAGTAGGCATTTTCTCTCATCAAGGTGGTGAAGAAATTCAAACATTATATTTTAAGGAGTAAAGTCATCGGGATAGTTCCAGACGCAGTAGTTAAGTACCTCCTAATGCAGAATGAGCTAGGAGAATAGAGAGGAAAATGGATGGCAATCCTCAAAGAGTTTTACCTAGAGATCCAACCAATGAAGTTGGTGAGGGGCCAAGGCCCGATGAAGATAATCTTTGAGTTTGAAGAAGGTCTAGTCTTCCAGACATACACCAATCAAGGTGTTATCACTGATGTGTGGTACAAAGACATAGTGTACTGTTTGTTATAGAATCGTTTCCCTGAAGGAATGAATGGTTTCCAAAGAAGAGCTCTAAAGATCAAAAGCAGCTCTTACATGCTAAAAGGTGGACAACTATACAAACGCAATTATGAGGGTTTATACTTAAGATGCTTGGATAGAATAGAGGTGAAACAAATCCTAGTGGACTTTCATGATAAATATGGAATGGGACATGGAGTGGCGAAGGCCACTGCTCATAAAATCCTAAGAGAAGGATATTTTTGGCCTACAATATTTAAAGATACTAGCGAGCACATGAGATCTTGCCACATTTGCCAAACTAGTGCAACTCGAGAGAGAAACCCAGCAATGCGCCTACAACTAGTCTTTAAGGTACGCCCATTTTCCCAATGGGGTTTATATTTTTCTTCAGTGATTAACCCCCTTCATTTGTAGGACATAAGTTTATCTTGATAGCTACCAACTATTGCACACGCTAAACAAAAGCATAGGCACTAAAGAATTGTACTACAGAGGTCACGACCAAATTTGTGGAGGAGCACATCATAACTAGGTTTGGGATGCCATTCTATCTGGTATGTGACAATGCTCCCTCTTTCTCCTCAACCTCGGTCACACAATGGGCCTTTGAAAACTAGTTAATCCACAAATTCTCTTCAAATTACTATTTGCAAGGCAATGACATAGCAGAGTCTACAAACAAAAATCTGACAACAGTGATTAAACACCTCCTAGATGAAAACCCCAGGGACTGGCACATGTAGCTAAAATATGCTTTGTGGACTGATCATGCAAGGATCAAGAATGCCTTGGGGATGTCTCCATATCAACTATTCTATGGCTTGCAACCGGTCTTTCCTATGAACCTAAAGATCCCAATTCTTAGATTCATGGACCAATATGTATGGGAGGAAGATCGGGTACAAATTAGACTCATGAATCTCCTGAACCTAGAGGAGAAATAGACTTTAGCCATGGAACATGTATCAAAGCATCAGGTTGTAGTCAAAAGGTGGTTTGACAAGAGGGCTACCATCAAGGCCTTTACAATCTCTGACCTTGTCCTCATGTGGGATAAGGTGAAAGAAAAGCCAGGTAGCCACACCAAGTTCCAAAGACTTTGGACAGGCCCTTACCAAATATTAGAGATCCTAGGGGAGAACACTTTTATGATCAGTACATTGAACGGAGAGTTGACCCCATTTCCCGTCAATGGGAAATTCCTCAAACATTACTTTGGACCCTGAGCAGGACCGTCTTTCATCCCTTATACCATAGTCACTTTTGCATTTTTTTTCTTTGTCGTCCTCACCGTTAGTCTTTCCTTCCATTCATGTTTGTTCTTTTCTTTTGTCAGGGGCTCATTTTGTTTCTTTGGGTCAGTTTGTTTTGGATCCAGTCCAAGGTGGTCTGCAAAAAGAGCAGAGGTATTTCTTAGTCAAATTTCCCCAAGGATACGTGTAGCATAGAAGAACCTTCCCAAAAGACAAAGTAGTGATAATTATCATTGACAAACAAGAAGGAGTTTAGAGTTTGGATATCCTCATCACAAGACACATTGAGATACAACACCCAAGGGTGTTGGTTTCTGGGGTGTTTGCCAGTTTTAGCCATCCTAAGTGCATAGGTTTGAGTACCCACCAATCCTAGAACCCATGTCTAAACTTAATGCGGAGGCAATAGTGAAAGAAAGGAGAGCCCAAAAGGGAACGAAAAAAAAGAAACACTCAAAAGAAAAGTGCCCCAAAGAGGTGATGAATGTAAAAAACTGGGCAACGCCGCCTAATCGTTGCTTAGATATATACTAAAAAAAAATGGTTATGGACCTAAAGGCTCTTAGGGATATTTTTTGTGGGTCCACAACACACACCCGATTTGTTTTGGTCCTCTGACCATGGGGACCCCTCTTTTTGTCTTTTTTCTTTAGGTCATGTCTATCCCTTATGTAAAATCTAGTCAGCCCTCAAAGAAATTTTCTTAAACCAAGTGAAAGAAGGGAAGAGAGCCTTTTTTCAGCCTTTCAGACATTTCAACCTTTCGAAGGACTTAGGTACTCCAAAATACCGATATGGCCAAAAGACCAAAAACCTGCCCCTTTTAGTGTTTTCGGCCTCCAAAAACCTTGAAAGGTTGAAGGCTCTCTCTCTCTGAAATTGTCAGTCTTTTAGAGTCTGAAATCCCTAAAATGACTGATGTCAGCCTGTGAGTTATAAATAGGAGAGGCCTTCATAATTTAAGTCACTTGTAATTTTTTTTCTTTCTGCCTCAGGTTTCATCTACTCCTCGGTGACTACTTGTATTCTCAAGCCATCTGGTTTGAGGTAGGTTCTTCTCGCCTGCCTTGGTTTTATGCTTTCAGGTCTTATTCTATGGTTTGTTTCTACTCTTAGTGCATGTCCAGCCTAGGGCACCTTGTTTCATGGTGTCATTGGGCCTTTGTGCCTTTGTTTTTTGATAGGGACGTTCCCCCTATTGGGCCTAGGGTTTTCTAGTTTCCCTTTGTTGCAGGTCTTAGGTTTCTTTTTTTTGTTGTTTTCATCAGTTGTGGCCCTTGCCATAGGTTTTCGGCCTCTAAAAGGCCGAAAAAGGATCTTCAAAAAAAAACAAAAACATTTGGCCTAAGTGTCATTTTGGACTTGTCAGTCTTTCAAACCTCTGAAAGTTCTAAAAGACTGAAAGGTCTGAAAAGGATGAAAGCCTCCTTACATCATAAGGTTCAGCCTTTTAGGGTTCCTCGACAGTTTCAGACGTTCAGCGTCCACAAACAACCACTTCACACTTTCAGATCCTGAAAGGTCTGATGGACCTTATTATGAAAAATAACTCTTTTTCATAGACCAAAAGTGCAAAAATATGCACTTAGATATTTAAGAAGCTCTCTTATTTTTTCTTTCCTATTTTTAATTAATTTTTTTGTTCAATAAGCTACTGATTACTTGTTTTTATTGCAAGAATGACTGAACCTAAGATAACCTCTCTGATGAAGTATCAATATAAAGGGAATACCCTAATTTCTAAGGTGGGGAAAAAGCATAGTGAGATAACGGATCCCAACATCGACAACATAGACTGGAATGAGTTCCTAACTTAGTGTTCTCAGCTAGCAAACAGATCTGATGACTGCACTGCACTGGTCCTAAGTGGGTTGGTAAATGTAGTCACACACCCGGTAGCTATCTCATCTTTAGAGCTGATCATCACCTTGGCTCATCACTATGACTCAGATAAAAGGGTGGTTGTAAACACAGAGGGTCAGGTGGTACTGGATATAAGGCTGGATGTCATTGAAAATGTTTGCCACCTTCAAAAGGGCATGGATAGGTTCTATGACTTCCACATTGGGAAAGGGACCAAGTGGTTCAGAAATAGAGAGTAGGAAATAAATGAGATGATGAACAATGAGTACCTCAAGCAACATCTTCTGAAGAACAAGTTGGACAAGATAGACCTCTGAAGAGGCTATATGAAAGATGACATTCAAGTAGCCATAACATTGATAAGCTGGGTGTATGGGTTACCTCAATCCACTCAACTCGAGCACTAGATGATCCTATCGATAGAAAGGATCTAGGAACAAAAGGCAAGATTTGACAAGGGAAATATTATTAGTGACGATTTGGACAAGCCATTGAAAGCAGCAAAACATAATCCTAAGTTCTACATGAGCACCTACATGGTTTACTTACTAGCAGCGTGGGCAGATTATCCAGGCCTTACCAAGAAGGGGAGTCTAAATGATCTAAATGCTTGGCCCCACATTGTATACCCATAGTAGATAAAGAGGATGCACATGCCAGAGGATTCCCCTGACTACAAAATAGTTAACGATGCATTCATAGTCGCAGTCATCTGATCCATTGAAGGTGACTTTGCTAAGAGAATGTTAGAGGAGGCTACTACTAAAGTAAGGGCCATTGGGGCCTATCTTATCCAATATAGGACTTTCACATATATTCAGATAGTTGGGTCAACCTTGCAACCAAAGAAGCTGCCTAGGTACCCATCTGATTGGATAATTATACTAGAGATGGCTAGACATCTCGCAGATGCATACCAACACATAAAACATAAAAAGAAGCACTATTGGGACTTTACTATCTCTTTGGGACCATACGCACTACAATACATCAAATTTTGCAAATCCTTGGCTTTTGAATGGGATGATCGTCACTTGCAGTTCTATAAAATAGTGCGAACCTTTTTTGACCCCATAGGTAATTACAGCCACATTATTGGCAAATTCTACATACATGAGCCACACTTGGAAGATCAATGGATAAAATGTATAGATGATCATGAGGTCAGGATCTGGGATTATTGTAGAATGAACCTCAGTCTAGCAAAAGAGGTATTAAAGGTTCCTATTTCCTCAAAAGTTTGGGAATGTGATTCAAACAAGGTCTTAGAGGACATTTACACAAAAGACAAGGTATATGATCGGCCAAAAATGAATGCAGAGGTGGACTAGGATGAAAATGATGACATGGACTTTCAGGCAAGGCATGTGATAAAGACCACAATAACTTGGATCAATAAGCCACACAAAATGAGTCCCATCCCAAAAAAACATTGATAGAGCCCTCAAGAAAAGTAGAAAAATAGCGAGGGGAGAAGTCCATAGTTCCTAAGTACAAGAAAGCTCCCCCCCCAGAAGCCAAGAACCATGTATGGTCATGAATGACCAGTGAATATAACTCTAATCCTAGGCCCAAGAAAACTATAATGATAGGCCAGATTGACCCACCAGTAGGGTCATCACAACCCCTATTAGGGAAGGCCCATCTACCTCTAGCCAATCTCCCCCACCGCTAAGAAGGGAAAGAAAACATATAAAAGGAAGAAGAGTTCTGAATCTCCACAGTTAAAATTGGTACAAGAAGATTATGAGGAAGCAGAAGAAGATGAGACCCTAGTCCAAAGGATGAGATTGCAAAAAAGGAGAGAAAAGGAAGTTACCAAGAAACATAAAGAAGATCCCAAAGAGCAAGATAATCGTTTGGATGCCTTAGGATCTGATAAGTTTATGATTTCTGATTTTGAAGGACTTGAAGGCTATTTTGATCACGAAAAGGATGTAGAAACTGGACCACCATCACTTATTTATCCCCAAGCAATCCTCACTCAACCACCGGTCCAATTCACCAATCCTTCAGTGGATGTCCCTGCTACACAAGTGATCTCTAGTTCCACTCAAGATCCTGAGGTTGAGGATAGTGGGATAGCCTGAGTCACTACTACAAATAATATAGAAGGGGAAGTACATGTTTCCACTCCACCACCTCATATCCCCACTCCACCATCTTCTCTACCACCTCCAATTCCTACTCCACCACCATTAATTCCAACCCTAACACCTACTTATATGCCAAATCCACCCTCCTCTACTACTACCATTCTCCCATCTCCCACTCCAGCCATACAAACACCTACTTGATCAACATCAATCCCTTTGATGTGCTCCACCCAAGTTTCCAAAGAAGTAGTAATTATGAAAGGTACATCACCTTTCCATACCATGCTGGAGGCCATGGCTGGTCTTAGGTCAAAAGTATTAATTGACCCTTCCACCGATAAGGGCTCGAACAAAGAAAGGGAAAATGTGGTAACTGAACAAGGTAAGGTGGAGAGGGAGAAGGAAGAAGGGGAAATGGATAGGGATACATAAGGGGAAAGAATTAAGGAAGGAGGGAGAAAAAAAGAAAGGGGGAGAGAGAAGGAATCAGAGAAAGAAATAACTCTAGAAGTACAAGGCTTAACTTTGATCCTCCATGTTGCACCATATGAACCTGTAATGACATTCGGAAAACCTACTTGATTTACCAGGGAGATAAAACCTAGGAAGAGAACTTAAACCAATGAATTAGATGGAGAAGATACAAATATGACCTCTGTAAGGAAAGCCTTCCACCAGGTAGAAATTGATGTACCAGCAAGAACCATGTCATATGTGACTCAGGACACTAGGGGTCATTGGAAAGCCTAGATAGCTGTCCCACCCCTGAGCACTTCTCAAACACCTGGCACAATGGAAGCTTATACATTTAGAGAGGTGGATTTGGATGAAACTACCAAAGAAGGGAGCAAGACACTAGCAACTCTAGGGCTTAAGCATGCTTTGGGGTTCATGAAAAAAGATGAAGAGACCATCAAAACCTTAACAGACCAAAATGATGCTTTAAAAGGATTCATTCAAAATATGGTGGGTCCTATTGACCCAAATTTTTTAGAGGCTTCATTACAAGCCATGCTAAATAAAAAGGCTACACCAAATTTGCTGGCAGGTTTGACTCCTTCTTTCATCCAAGCAAGTGTTGATTGGAGAAATAACTTTGAACAATTTGGAGAGAAGGCTATCCTATTGGTATTTAGGCCATACCAAACTATATTGGTCGAGGCCAATTCACTAATTGACCTAGTGGAGAATGATGGGGGTATAGATTTAGAAATAATTAAGTGGCAAGAAGCCCTCTAGGATTTGGAGATAATCCAAGAGCAACGTTTCCAAATCCTGGTAAAGGTCTATGAAGGTGAAGAAATGGACAAGTTTAAGGCATGGATTGAATAGATGGCCAAAATAATTAAGGTTTACATGAAACACCATGCCCTCATAGCTGACAAGCGAGAGGAAGTAATAAAATGGATTGAAGATATAGATGCATTCTTTACAGGGGTCAACCTTGATGTAAATCGGGATAAAGACAGACAGGCTCTACATCTGTCAAAAGAGGTGGTGCAATAGTTCAAAGATGTTTTGGCAAGAGTTAGCATCAAAGAGGCCCTGTAACAGTTATTTCACCTAAAAGAGGAAATACAAAGGATGTACCAACATGAATAAGAGATCATGTTCTTCTCTTTTGAATTAACTATCTTTAGAAAGGAACAAGAATGAACGGTCGCCAAGGTAAAAAGAAAGGAGATAAATTTTGAAGAAGTTTAGGAGATAATACAGAGGCTCCAGATAGCTCACCTAGAGGTCCTTCCTAGATAAAGCTTCAAGGTCTAGTTGGCAGGTGCACAGGGAAATATTTTCACACTTAGCTAAATTTCTACTAAGGTGGATATTTTGGCCTTTCGGCCTCTGACATTTTGGCCTTTTGGCCCCAAAACAAGAAACATTTTTTCAGCCTTTCGGCCTTTTTGGCCTCTTCAAGTTTTTTTTTCCTTTTGGCCTATGACAAGTCTGAAGCTTTGGGAATCTTCTAAATTTTTAATGTTGGGAAACACTCAAGAAATTTTAAAGGCATTAAAGTTTTGGGGTAAAGGTCGGGGTCTGAAAACTGGGTGCTTCCAGCGAGTTCACTTTTATCAACACCAGTTGGACTCCAGATCAGATGAATGGACAACTTGACTTCATTTTAGAGGGAATAAGGGTCTTCCATCAGTTACCACCACTAGTAACAGCCTCAGATGAAGAATCCAAGAAGAACCACCAGAATCAAGAAGAAGACTACAAGTTCATAGAAGGAAATTACCTTCTTTCCCTTTCTCTTCTTGGTAGATTTTGCCCTCTTTGCATGAGAAAATAGATTGTAAATGGGTTTAAGAATCCATGAATGTTATATAGTATCAGTTAACAATAGTTTCCCTTCATCAAAGTTCTAGTTTTGGCTTTTGTTCACTAGTTTAGACTCTTTGATGCCCTAACTCTGAAAATCAGAGTTGTAGATCAAAGCTCTATATATTGTAATAAAAAAGCAATGTAAAAGGCCAACTTCTTAATACAATAAAGATCTACATTGGGTGCTTCATTCATGGTGTGTGAATTACTACTATCTATGCGAATTTATTAAATGTATCCTTGCATTGTTCTTTATTTTCAGAGATCCCTTTGTGTTGTTGTGTTTTGAATTCATGCTACTTTTAGTTAGAGTTTCCTATTGTATATCTACCTTGTTGTGATGAGTGTGTGGAGGAGGTCATCTTTGGTCTCAATGATAAATCCATCTCCTGGGTGTGCACATCTTGGTGGCTTTGTGATTTGATTGATTTTTAATATCTCGTACAGGTAAACCATATCTTTTCTCCAAAATGCTTGCATATGTGGAGTAGTGAATTGTGACGTGGTCTAATTTATTCTTCATGGGTTGTTCCAAATCTCTCCAACATTCAATTCACAAGGAAGGGTTTACATTGGTTTATGTCTTTAGGATTTTACTTTTCTTTACAATTTGCTGCATTTCTTGTTACCCTCATCTCTTTAAATTCTATCTTGAAATTCTAAAAATCGCTATCTTAAAAAATACAAAAGTTGCATGTTATTTACTATACCCACACTTGTTAAAACAAAAAATACCAAAAAAGAAACTAACAGTATTTTACAATTTGTTGTCTTGAATGTAACAGCAAAGGCCTCCTCATGAACAATAACTTTTATCTTCAACTGAGTAACCAAGTAGGTTGTGACCTGACCCTAGAAAACCTTGGGAATAACTCTGTTATTCTTTCAAGAGAGGAAATTGAATCTTGAGATCCTAGCAAGTTGGGTTGTGTCAAAACAACACTCAACACATACTTTATCTCGTATCTAGAATTGATGAAATACCATGGTATATCTACAAAATATCATGAACCCTTTATAAAATGTGTAAAATGGTCTTAGAAAATCAGGGAAACTTATCCAAACCCTTTTCAACATGTAATGAGGTCTATCTAACAAAAATGTAATGCTACTCCACTAGGTTGTAATGGTTAAAAATTGAGGTATTTAATTTAAATCTAAACTATTCATAATTGAGCCAAGAGCCCAATTGTGTTGTACATTAAGGAACTTTTCATTCTATAATAATGGGTAAATTGAGTAATGCATTCAAAGAATGTGCACAAGAATATGATTGAAAACATATTTTTTCATATTTTATATGGATCAAATGTTGTGGAATTTTATAGTTTCATGTTTGTAATTGACCTAAAAAATGGCCAAAAATAAATGAAAATTTTATTAAACACGTCCGACTCAATATTTAGGGGTGGGCCAAAATGGAGCTATGAATCACATAACTGAATTTCTTAGTACTATTCTTTGAGGAGACCCATTTGTAAAGGGGACTAGATTAGTCATCATCAAGAATATATCAACAGAAACACTATCATTACCTTGTCTATGGATATGAATATATAGCATGATAAACCTATTGAAGTAGACTTACAAATTTGATTAACAATGAACAAAGATGTGTATATATCATATTTTTTATTGCTTAAATTTTTAATGATATAATTTGTGCAAGATGTAATGTAACAAGAAAATACTAAAATAATATTATGCATTAAAAATAAAAAGAAAAACACAAATTATTCTCTATCCCAAAGGGCCTTGACACTCAACTATAATGACATCTTATATCTCATCTTTGAATAATCCTCAATAGGAACAGATATATTAGTAGTCAATCTTCAACATCTATGTACAAAAAGTTAAAATATCTAATATACGATTAATGGCCATTTTGATGTCTCATTCATACATGAGTCTATCCTGATTGTCAAGGTTACAATTAGATGATGGCTTAGACAACCAACAACACAATATGGGTAGTCCTCCTCAATCAAATATTGAGGTGGAAATGTTGAAGATATGTAGAGTTTATTCAATGTTAGCGTAAGGAGCCTGTTGTGGGTGCACAACACACACCCCATTTTTTTGGTCCTCTAACCATGTGGACCCCCTCTTCTTTGTTTTATTGGTTTTTTTCAGTCTACTTTTCCCCTTTGAGTCCTTGCTTAGTCAAGCCTTAGAAGAACAGGCATCAGCATGATCGTAAGAGAAAACACCTTTTTTCGGCCATTCATCCCATCCAGTGTTTCAGGGACCTTGGTACTCTAAAACACCGAAGTGACTGAAAGGATGAAAGATAGTTCTTCCAGTGTTTTTAGCATTTGAAAACACTGAAACTCTTAAAGGAGTCCACCTCCAAACTTTTCATGTTTTGGACACTGAAACCATCGAAGGCGCTGACATCAAGACCCATGGGTTATAAGTTAAGGAGATGCTATTTCAAAAACACTTTGCACCCCTGATTCTGATTTCCTCGAGAGCTCTTAGCTTCAGCATCCTCTCCTTCAGCCCATAAACTTGACCTCACACTCTTGCTTCCCACTTTTCTATGCCTTCCTCCTCACATTTTCCCCTCTAAGGTGAGATTCATTCACATGCCTCTTGTTTTCATTCCCTTGGTTTTATTTTTAGGTTTCAAGGTGTTTTTCCCACCCTAGCGCTGGTTCAGCATAAGGAATTTTGGGTTTTCTTCTCCCCTAGTCTCTAAGCGGGCCTGTGGGAGCCTTCATTTTGCAAAGAGGCCTTTCCATGTCAGGTCAAGCTTTTCCCTCTAGGTTTTCTTTTGTGTTAGGGTTTTTTTTGGGTTGCAACCATTGTCACAGGTTTCAGCCTCCAAAAGGCCAAAAACCAAGTCATGGTCGTCTGTCTCGATGTTGGAGATTCAGCCCTTTCATCTTTTTGGACCTTAAAAATGTCTAAAACACTGATAGGATCAAATCCATGAAAGTCCTTTCCCTCGTCATTGTTTCAGAGACTCTGGATTTCAAAATTTTGGACCTCCCAAAGGCCTAAAATCCCAATGATCCAAGCCTCCAATTGTCTTCATATTTCAAAACTTCACACTTATCGACATCCAAAAAAATTTGGAAGCTGAAAGGTCCAAAAGACCTCATAGAGAATGATGGATTTATTTTTGCACTTTTGGCCTTTTTTGCCTCCTAAACTTTCTTCGGCGTCCGAAACCCGAAAGTGCAAAAGCATGCATTCTTGGTGACTTTGGCATTTTGGCTCTATTTTCTTAGTTTAATCAGCTTTCTTTCAGTTTGTTCCTTAAATAAGACACTGATAATTGCATGTTTTATCACAGGAATGACTGAGAAAAAAATTATTTCACCCATGAAGTACCAATACAAAGGGAACACCCCCCTTTGAAAGATTGGCAACAAGCACAGTGAGATCACCGATACTCATATCGAGAATGTAAATTGGGATCAATTTCTGACAAGCTGTGCCCAGCCACAAGGAAGGTTAGAGGACTGTAGTTCATTTGTATTAGCAGGAATTGTCAATGCAGCATCCTACCTAGTGGCTATGACCTCACCTGAGTCACAAAACGGGGCATGGGTCAACTGACGCAATGACTCACCAAATCTTAAGGGAAATATATTTCTGGCCTACAATATTTAGAGACACAAGAAAATATATGAGATCTTGCCACACTTGTCAAGTACGTGTGACTTGAGAGAGAAACCCCACAATACCCCTACAACTAGTATACAAGGTATGCCCATTTTCCCAATGGGGCTTGGATTTTGTTTTAATGATTAACCCCCCTTCGTTTATAGGAAACAGGTTCATCCTGATAGCCACTAACTACTGCACATGCTGCACGAAAGCTCAAGCACTAAATAATTGTACCATAAAGGTCATGACTAGATTCCTATAAGATAATATCATAACCAGGTTTGGGATGCCATTTTATCTCGTATGTGACAATGATCCTTTTTCTTCAGCCTGACTGATGTGATGGGCCTTTGAGAACCAGGTAATCCTTAAGTTTTCTTCAAATTACTATCCACAAGGGAATGGTGTAGCAGAGTCTACCAATAAGAACCTAACAAATATGATCAAGCACCTCCTGGACAACAACCCCAAGGATTGGCACGTGCAATTGAAATACACTTTGTGGAGTGATCGCGTAAGGATCAAAAATGGCCTGGGGATGTCTTTGTACCAGCTAGTCTATGGCTTGCAACCGATCTTCCCTATGAAATTAAAGATCCCAATCCTCAGATTCATTGACCAGTATGTGGGAGGGGAAGATCGAGTCCAAGTATATCTCATCAATCTCCTTAACTTAGAGGAGAAGCGAACATCAGCTCTAGAACACATATCAAAACATCAAGCCATAGTCAAGAGGTGGTTCGACAAGAGAGCCACCATTAAAGCCTTCAGGATCTCTGACCTTGTCCTCATGTGGGATAAGGAAAAATAAAGTTGAGTAGCCACACCAAGTTCCAAAGACTGTGGACAGGCCCTTATCAAATATAAGAGATCCTGGGGGAAAACACTTTCAGGATTAGCACATTGGGTGGAGAGTTGACCCCATTTCTAGTCAATGAGGAATTCCTCAAACATTATTTTGAATCCTAAGCGTGTCTACCTTCCATCCCTTGTACCATAGTTCCCCTTTTTTGGTTCTTTCCTTTATTTTCTTGTTGTTTCTTTATTTCCCTCACCATCAGTCTTTTCTTTCTTTTTCTTTTGTTGAGGCTCATTTGTTTTATTTGGGTCAGTGTGCTCTTGGATCCATTCCAAGGTAGTTGACAACTCAGAGCAAGGGGTATTTCTTAGTCAATTCTCAAAAAAGAAATGTGCAACTCAAAGAACATTGTCAAAAGGGGCAAAGTGATGACAGCTATCAGTGATCGACAAGAAGAAGTTCAAAGATTGGTTATCCTAATCATGAAATACAATAAAAGGCAACACTCAAGAGCAATGGTTCCTTGAACATTTGACGATTGTGACCAACATTAGTGCATGGATTCGGGTACCCACCAATCCCAGAATCTAGGTCTGAATGAATGCAAAAGTTTTGGCAAAAGGAAAAGAATAGTTGAAGAGAGGATAAAAGAAGCACATGAAAAGAAAAGTGTCCCAAAGAGGCCCCAAGTGTGAAATCTTGGTGGCACAACCTAATCGTTGCCCAAATAAGATTTTTAAAAAAATGAAAAGAAAAGATTTTATTGTCATGGACCTGAACACACAAAGCATGCAAACATCTAGGGGCTTAAAATATTTAAGGAACACATAAAAGGACTATCCAAAGACAAAACTCTCAAAAAAAAAAAAAGCTATAGCCTAGCAGACAAAATAGACTTGGGTGACTATGGCAACCTCTATGGGGGCTATAAACGCCCAACTGGTAGTAGAGAAAGGTTATACTTTGGATTTGGGGAAAACTTTGTTGGGGAAATGAACACCTGACTAGAAGCAAAGCTCTTTCTGGGAAACCCTGGTCTACTTTGAAAAGGTCAGGAGAAACTAGAAAATGTTCTGGTTACCACAATCAAAAGTCAAGGAATGAATACACATGAACACACAGTAGGAATCAGCAAAAAACCTGAGATTGGAATTCATTAAAATATTGGTCTCCACCAACACCTCTTGACCTTGTTTACTATAGAGTTACAGCTCATAAAAGTAATGATGATAAAGAAATTCCTTGGTCATTCATCCTTTTGTTAGGGCTATTTGTTGTGGGTCCACAACACACACACCATTTTTTGGGGTCTTCTAACCATGGGGACCCCTTCTTTTTTTTTTTTTGGTTTTTTTTGGTCTTGTTTACCACTTTGAGTCCTCACTCGGTCAAGCTTCAGAAGAATAGGCATCAGCATGATCGTAAGTGAAAACACCCTTTTCATCCTTTCAGCCATTTTAGCATTTTGGGGACCTTGGTACTCTGAAACACTAAAATGACCGTGTTGTTCCCTTTTCTTGCTGACATAAAAATACTCCTCAGAGGGTTCACTCTATTTATCCCTGACACTAACCAAGCATAGAGTAGAACAATAGAAACAAGGTCTTGAGACCTCCTACACTTTGAGCTCCACAAACTCGGGCGGGATTACCCTTACAAACTTAGAATAACGAAATCACTAAATTATTCTAGTTTGTTATTGATGGAATTACAGGGACTG
>MU227465.1:1143260-1213169 GCA_018584345.1 Thuja plicata | reverse complement strand
ATCTCTTTGTTTTTGGGATCACTATGTTCTTCTGACACAGGTTTCCCATCCTTCCATTGAGTCTTATAAGGGAAATCTTGAAGTCTATAGGGTCTCTCCTGCCTTTGAAACTGTGGTCTATTATTTTTAAATCCTTTCTCATTCTTATCCACCTTGGCAACAAGATCTTTCACTACAGTTACCAATGCATCCATCTTATCTTCCTCCTTGGGGTGCTTATTTGGCTGTGTTTTTGATTCCTTCCACAGCCTATTGTCATCCCATTTACCAAGCTTCCTAGATGCCCTTCTGTTGCTTTCTATGTTTATAGCCAGCTTATATGCTTCTCTCATAGTCTAGGGGTCTTTGTCCCTTAGCAAATAAGCTATTTTTCCATCTAGAGCATTACAATAAGTAGTAACACATACATTCTCATCCAATCTTAATACTTGAAAAAATTTGTACATAGCCTTCTGAAATATTACATTAAATTCAGCAATGCCCTCATTAGTGTATTTTTTTAGGCTATTGAACTCATTCAACATAAAATTAGAATTTATCTTGTCACCATATTGCTCTTTGAAACATCTAACAAATTCATCCCAAGAATAAATACTATGATCAGGCAAACCCTGGTACCAATCTCTTGCATCCTCAGTCAATGATTGCACAAATAATTTCATTATAGCATCTTCATCTCCAATCTCATAATCATTCATTGTATCAGAGAATAATTTCAGATGCTCTTCACCGGTTATGGCATTATTTCCACTAAACTTAGGAATTCTATCCCTGACCTCATTAGGAATAGGATTTGGTTGGCTAGGGATCCCATCAAAGAACAACTATCTATATCTTTCCAGATGAATGGGTCTTCTTTGAAAATTTTAAACTGTATTCTGGCCAACATTCTGTGTGGCATGGCTATTGCTCTGACCAATGCCCATATTATGGAGGCTAATATTTCTACTAGGTCCACTCATTCCTGACTGTGATACAACCCCTTGGGTTGCATTATGTGTCCGGGTGTTTGTACTAGCATTACTGGTATGAATAGTAGAATTGAATACAGGGATAGTCTGGTTATTATTGTTACTCGTAACATTGGGGTTGGTCATGGAATTTAGGAAGGCAATCCTATTCTTCATCTCTGTAGCAGAAGCTTCCAACTCAGCCTTTTCCAGCTATTTTTCAATGTCATCTTTGGCTTTTCTTGCCCTTTCTAATTCCACATTAAGTGAAAAAACATCTTGAGACACCATCTTCAATTTTAGGTTGAGAAAAACTAACCCCAGTAATCTTTTGTTTTCCTTTGTCAATGTTTGTGTGTCTAAGATCAGTTGGTGATACATTTTGTGTTACTACCTAAGGCTCGAGGGATTTTTGATTCTCAGGGTTAACAATTTGTGTCATTATAGGACCTGTATTCTGGTGTTTACCCTCCTTGAGTAAATACTCTCTTTCATGGCATTCTTTTCTCAGGGTGTTTACATCTCCAAAAATCTCTTTATTCAAACCATGAAATCCTTCTTTTGCACCTTGAGCTGCCAACTTTAATTGAGCAACTCGCTTCTTTAAGGTTTCCCTTTCATTAATAGCATTTATAACCTCTTGTTCTCTTTCTTCGTCATTCCTTTGTTTGATAAGTAGTAGTTCATCCAATTCCTTCCTCAAAAGGTCATTATCCCTAAGGACGTCCTCAATGTCAGAACTAGAAGAATCATATATATTCACTTGATTTTCTGGCTTTTGCTCTTCGACCCTCTCATAGGGAATCTCCTCAAAGTAGGAGGATGCCTCCCCCTTTTCTTGGAACATACTTTTTGGTCTAGGGTT
The DNA here is from genome assembly GCA_018584345.1 of Thuja plicata. NCBI lineage: Eukaryota > Viridiplantae > Streptophyta > Pinopsida > Cupressales > Cupressaceae > Thuja > Thuja plicata. The sequence continues at coordinate 1,211,354 of MU227465.1, read as the reverse complement.
GAATATGTCTTCAAAGTAACCAAGTGTATCAGATTTAGGATTTAGGGGTTTATTAGTCTCTTTCTCATGAATAGTGTCTAGTGATTGGCTTTGGCCTACTGACCTAGGCTTCCAAGATGCAGTATTAGAGGATTCCCCTTTCCTAGAGTAGTTTCTTTTGGGATTTTTGGAACTACTACTTTCTGATGTTGCCTGAGACTGATTCTTTGTGTTTTCTTTTGTATTCCTCATTATATTTGAAATGAATGTTCACACACTTAATCTACTAGTATTCCCCTTAGAAATACTATAACCAATAATCGGAGTCGCCACCCAAATCTTTGGGAAAATTAGAATTCACCTTTTAGACAATGATATTTGAGGACATATAAAATCCAAATACACAATATGTGATTTCATAAACTGGACTTTAAAGTATCTATATTATGGAATATTGTTGTCAGACTAACCTTTCACGCATTCCATGATAAAAGTCCCCAGCGGAGTCACCATTTTCTGTTGTTCCCTTTTCTTGCTGACATAAAAATACTCCTCAGAGGGTTCACTCTATTTATCCCTGACACTGAAAAAGCACAGAGTAGAACAACAGAAACAAGGTCTTGAGACCTCCTACACTTTGAGCTCCACAAACTCGAGCGGGATTACCCTTACAAACTTAGAATAACAAAATCACTAAATTATTCTAGTTTGTTATTGATGGAATTATAGGGACTGATCACTGTAAATTTTACTAAAACAGACCGAACATAAAGTAAAGATTTGATTTTAATAATGACAGACATTTGATTGAATGAAAAATAGACCAGTGCTCAATCTTAGGGCATGGAGTCATCTATAAATGGTTTTAACCAGCATGATTGAGGACAACAAGTTAAGGTAATTATAGGATCTAACACAAACATAGATATACCTTATATATCTACCTCAGTACATTTAACCAAATTAATCCATCAAATTCATTTGCTACCCTGAACTTTGTTGAAATATCTCTAACGTATATTCTCTCCTTGAAAGAACCCTAGAAGTATTTCATAATCTGCCTGACAGATATATAAAATGAAGATATTCCTAGAATATTCAATTTAAACAAAACTCAGAATGCTAAAATGAAGACAAAGAATCCATTAAATGTTTCAGAAACTGTAAACTGGATTTTATTCAAAAGTCATCATCAATTAGTACATTCACAGATATTTCTCCCAAAAGACCAGATATATTGGTTCTCTAGACCAAAATTTACAATTGAATTAGTATTATTTTCAGACATAAAAATGACCATCCTTTTCCCAGTAGTCTTGGAATCCTTTTATAGCACAAGGATGCAACAAGCTACCGACATACTGGGAAAGATTACAAAATTGCTTGCAACAACTTTGCAACGAAAGTTTTGCAACCCAACATAGGTAGCAACTAATTTACAAAGCCTGAACAAATTTTGTCTTTTATGGCTTAACCATATTTGATTCATCCTTTTAGCTTTGCCTCCCATCTATTCACTTCTTTGACGGTTGGCCAATCAAAGGTCTTCTCTTCTTCTATCCTGGCAACAGCTTCCACCCACCTGGCAGGTAGTAGGAATGATTGCTCGACTCATCCTTCCCTTTTGAATTTAACTATCTCAAAAACAAAGCTCCAAATCAACACGCCTCTTACTCTTCGTAAAAAAACTCAGAATGTAGAAATGAGAGTTGTACAGAATCCAACTCAATCATTTACACTTATAGCCATTTAAGGACTGTGTCTTGTCAACTTGAAAGCTGAATTCCTGCACTTGAACTGTCACAAAGATTTCATTCTGTCATTAATGCTGCGATCAACTTGCACTGTTTGATCCTAGCTGGAAGAGATAGTGTACGCTTTTTTCCATCTGGCACTCGTCAGCCTGAAACTTTCCAGCACATTGCACTTTATTCACTTTTAGAAATACCCTTGCGAGTGAGTGACGCATCCCTTTCATTCAGTTGGTCGCATACTCGCCATCCATCCTCGCTCAACTTTTCATCTTCTGTGAGTGAGCGATGACCTAGCTCTTGACTTCATCTTAAGTCTATCGCATACTCACTATTTTTCATGCTTTGGCTTTTGGGTTCATGTGAGTGAGCGATGCTTTTAATTTTTACTCATCGCACACTCATGAGCTAACATTTCATGTCACCTAAATCTTGGTGACTGAGCGACTGCGCATCTTTTCTTTCAGTCATTTCATCATCGCACACTCGCTATCCTTTTACTCCAGGTTTTATCTTATGCACAAGTGAGCGATGGCATCGGTTCTTTAACTTGTCGCACACCCGTGGGCTCAGAAATTTCACTTCATTACATACTGCGAGTGCGTGACTGCTTCATTTTTTCCTTAGTCGCCCACTCGCGAGCTCTTTTCTGATCATCTTCATTGACTGGTGACTGGGCGATGCATCTTCATATCGGTGCTTTATACCTTCGTTGTGCACTCACACTACAAAATACAACCAAGTTAGTTCCTAGGTGAGTGGGCGACATCTATAGGACATGACCTTGTCACGCACTCACGCAACTTAAAGACATTAACATAAAACAGCGAGCGTGTGTGCGATATTTCATTTTAGACATGACTCACTCAGTCACGGAGCATGAGATAAACAGAATAACTTAACAGCGACTGCACGACTAACACAATTTTAACCCGTCGCTGGCTCGCGAACCTATATCTCAACCTTTATAAGACATCGTGACTGTGTGATTTGCATTTCAAAACAACTCGTCGCCCACTCACGGTCAGATCAAAACTAGACATAAACAGCTCGCGATTGCGCAATTCTCTTCATTGACAGCTCGTTGCCTACTCGCACAACTTAAAAACATTTCAAAAAGACCGACGCAACTAAGCGAGCAGACTTCAACATGACTTCAAAAAGGAATTTTGACCTCTCTTAAGCGGCAAAGCACAAAATTTTAAATCAGGAAAGCCTGGGAAAAATAAAAGACCAAGAAATTCAAATTTTTTACAAGGCAGTGCTAACAGACCGAAAGGCCAAAAGACAGTTCTTCTAGTGTTTTCAACATCTAAAAACACTGAAAGTCTAAAAGGAGTCCACCTCCTAAATTTTTGTGTTTCAAACATCAAAACCACTAAAGGCACTGACGTCAGGAACCGTGGGCTATAAGTTAAGGAGGCCCTATTTTGAAAACACTTTGCACCCTTGATTCTAATTTTCTCGAGAGCTCTCAGCTTCAGCATCCTCTCCCTTAGCCTAGAAACTTGACCACACACTCTCACTTTTTTCTCTGTTGCTCCTTCCTCCTCTCTTTTTCCCCTCTAAGGTGAGTCTCATTTGTGTGCCTCTTGTTTTCTTTCCCTTGGTTTTCTTTTGAGGTTTCAGGGTGTTTTTCCTACCCTAGCATTGGTCCGGCCTAGGAAATTTTGGATTTTCTTCTCCCTTGGTCTCTAAGGGAGCCTGTGGGAGCATTCATTTTGTTAAGAGACCTGTCTATGTCAGGTCATGCATTTCCCTCTAGGTTTTCTTTTGTGTGTTAGGTTTTTTTTTGGGTCATGACCTTTGTTGTAGGTTTTTGGCCTCTGAAAGGTTGAAAACCAAGTCGTGGTCATCTATCTCGGTGTCAGAGATTCATCCCTTTCAGTGTTTTGGACCTCCAAAATGTTTGAAACACCCACAGGACTAAATCCTTGAAAGTACTTTCCCTCATCATTATTTTGGAGACTCAAGCTTTTAGAATTTTGGACCTCTAAAAGGCTCAAAATCCCAATGACCGAAGCCTCCAGCTGTCTTTAGATTTAAGGACTTCACATTTTGCAGCATGTGAAAACATTCAGAGACCAAAAGGTTCAAAAGACCTCACAAAGAATGATGTCTTTGTTTTTGCACTTTCAACCTTTTCAGCCTCCTAAACTTTCTTCGGCATTCAAAACCCCAAAAGTGCAAAAACCTGCATTCTTGGTGACTTTGGAATTTTTTCTCTATTTTCTTAGTTTAATCGGCTTTATTTCAGTTTGTTCCTCAAATAAGACACTGATACTTGCATGTTCTATCTGTTGGAGGTACAAGAATGGGAAAGAAAGATACTAAGAGGGGGGTGAATTAGATCTTAATACTTAACCACTTAAAACAAATTGATCCACATTCATACATATATGAGTTTAACCTAACATCAGATAGCATCAATAACATGAAATGTATAACTCATAACATAGAATCTTGGTAACCCAGAAACCCAAATAGGTAAAACTAGGGTGGGGATGACACCCACAAAATCTTCACTACTGCAGCAATAAAGTGTGCCTGTTAGGGCTACAAGAGTCTGACTGTGACATGCAATCTACCTGGTTAAAGGTCTGTTATGTTAAGAACTAAAGATCATTACAATCTAACTTCTTAAAGGATTTCAGCTTATAGTAAAGTAAGTACTCTGCTAAGAGATTTGAAACGGTCTGCTAGAACTACTCTGTTAAGAGATTTCACCTGATACACCTGTTAGAATTTTCCAAGTAGTGATCCTTCATTATGCACTCAGATGCTGATGATGGATCTGCTCTTTCCAATACCTTCTATGATCTCCCAGTCTAATATGTCTTTACTCTACTTTTCATTGCTCTATCATTCTGCTTGATCTAGTCTTCTTCTCAAAATGAATTATTGTTCATCTCTCATTAACAACAACCCTTCTCTATATATCTCTTGCTTACACACTTCTCATATTTTATATGGTTAGAAGCAATCTTATATGTCTTTTTAGATCTGGCAGTAAGATCTAGATCAACGATCAAGATCTATAGTTTATGCCTCCAATGTAATCTAATTTCTTGATTGGCTCCATGCCATGCATAGTATAAAACAATTAAATACAAAATTAACTCAGTAGAAAAATAGTAAATGCATACAAATGTCAGCCCAAATCTCATACAAGTCAGCCTAAATTGTTCACATCAAATTTTGAATCAATCCTGACATGTATGCAAAAAACTATTCTACTCAGCACTTAAAATCTCTGTCACTTGACACTTAATATTCTACTCGTCTTGGCATGATGTGACTCAAAAACCTAAAACTTTCTTGGCAATGTTGCTCGACCTTGAATTTTTAGCTCGGCCATAGTGATAACCAACTAAAACTTCCTAAGTGTAGGTCAGTAATCATCAACAAAACTTAGGGATCAACAATCTCCCCCTTTGATATTAGTGGAAAAAACACACTTATCATTTCAATTCATTCCATCCAAAATGTTTCCTAAGTACACACTGTACTCCCCCTAGGAATGTACATCATAATACATACAAAAATTTACATAGTATACATGACTTCAAAAAAATATTTACATTGATACTTGTTCTATTTTCCTTATGCTATATCCTTGTTAGTCCTGTCAGATTACCCCTTGTTTTTGTCATTGATTGCAGGTGGGGTCAATTTATACTTGTCCAAAAACTATTTATGAAGTTTTAAGGTGGATGCAAATGTAGAGTCCCAACGGTCCTTCACAAACTTCATAACCTCTATTTTCACTTCTAGCTCGATAGCTAGGCTTACTAATCTTTCTACAGTCGAGAGATGAGAATCTCTCTTAACCAATTGATTTTCAGATGAAAGTTCTTTCTAAATGACCTCTAGATGAGTTATCAGGTTTGTCTAAATAGTAATCAATTTGGTCCTAATCTGACCATCTTCAGCCATGAGCTTGGCTATCCTCCCTTGTGCATAAGTCAATCTGTTAAAATGTAAGGAGCTAGTGCTAGCATCCATACTCAATGAACTTCCAGTTGACTTTAAGTCTAGTTGCAATTTCTCTAAATCCTGTAGATTTTCCTTTGTGAAGAATTCAACATTAGATAAATTCTTATACAAACAATAAACATTTGTTGCAAATCCTAAAATTTCTACTAGAGAAGAAAGTTCAACCTATTTTACTGCAATCTCTCCTGAGATTTTTGCTAGTACCTTGATCTCAAATTTCCTCTCAGAGCATTGCAACAGTTTCTCATTGGCTTCAATGTTGTCATCATTTAACTTTTGCACAATGTGAACTAACTGTTCAAGAATAGGAGCTTGAGGGTTATCATCTTCCATGTCAAAATCTTTTACAAATATGTCTTTGATGTCATGTAACACTTGATTTTTCTTATGCTCCCTTTTTAGTTCCTCATATCTTTTCTTCCTCTTAAGTAGCCCTTGAAGACTCTCAATCTGTTCATAAGACAAAACATTGGGATCCCATGGTGGAATCACAATAACTTCATCTAATGTGACATCAAGAATCATAAACTTCTTCCTCATAACTTTCCTCTTCTTAAATTCAGGTGAACTATTGCTCAGCTTCGTTTCTATAATACCTTTTCCAGTTTTAGTAGTAGACACCATTGCATCTTTCAATTCAATCAAAATTTCCTGTTGATTAGGCATGCCTCCTATTTTAAGTCTTGTGGGAATTGATGATGCAGAATGTGGTAGATCAATCAACACCTGCACTGCCTCTTGTTCTTGAGGCTCATTTTTAGTATCTCTTATCTCCTCACTACTATCTAGAACTGATTTCACAACCTCTAAAATAGGTGAATGTTGTGCAATTACCTCTTATTCAATTGTTTTCTCCTTTTCTACTTCTTTCTAAGCATCTTTATCCTCAGGTTCCTTTTGAGTTCTCTCTTCATCTTCCTCTATACTCTTCTCTTCTTCAACCTCAGTTGCCTTAATAGGTGATTCTATAGTTGAGTCCCTCAGCTCATCTTGACCCTAGACATCCAAATTTCTAGACTCATCAATTGTCACATCAATTGGATTGTCAATTATCAGATCAACAGTTTTAACTATCTCTATTTGTGCTTGTGCTTCTATTCCAGTCTTCTCATGCTTAGTATAAATTTAAACTATTGATTTCTATGGTACAGGGGTGGATTCAATTTCTTTATCCTTTGTCTCAGATGTTCCATCATCACTTTTCTTCTTTTTTGGAGAAATCAATCCAAAAATTTCCTTCCAAATCCTAGTACTCTATTGTACCATCCCTTCAATATCATTTTTCAAGATAGCATAACCTCTCTATTTAGGTATGAATTTATTCTTATACTCTTCAAAAAAAAATTCTCTCTATTTATTGGTTAGCTTGGGAATGACTTGAGCTAATGTGCCTTCCCTAATCTATCTTTTAGTTGTGAGTGCAAATTGCCATATTCCAAATAGAAAATTATATAACTCACTCGGCACATTGTTTCCTATTGTTGTAGGAGTTAACTTGAAATTACACATCATGTCTAGAAGAGCTTCCTGAACCTTATGCTTATCTTCTACCTTCAATTTTTCATACTTGATAAACTTAAAACCAGATAACCCTGCAGAATTTCTCAAGTTCTCACATACCTCATTAATATCTGTGGGTTTCTTGAATGGTGTTGTTGGTATGTTGCTAGGTTCATCAATTTATATCTTGTCTTCATCACTTTCTAGATCCAAATGTAGATTTATTCTTGGTGTCTTAACTTGTAGGCTCGGCACAACCTTTGTTGCAAATTTTGTCTTTGATTCAGAACTACTTTCTCCAATCTTCTTTACATAAACTTTTGTTTTCTCTACTTGAGATGTGGTAGTAGATGCCCTTGTCCTTGGAAAATTTTCAATGGGAGGGGTAACTCTAGGTTTTTCTTTACTGATATTGGTTACCTTGGCTACTACTGGTATCTTTCCTTTTGCCTTAATAGTAATCTCTTCTTTAGATTCACTGACTTCTACTTTTTGTTCCTTGGATACATCTTCACCTTGTCCAGTAGATATGTCTAGAGGTCCATCCTCTAGCTCCTCATCACTTTGCAAGCTAACCATATTTTTCAAAATTTTCATAATATTTTTCCTCTTTCTTTCCATGGTTCCTTCCTTAAGATTCATTGAAATCTCTGCCTTTGCTTCATCATAATTTCTGAATCTTTTTGCTTTAGTATCAATCTCCTCTTTTATGAGTGTTGTGATAGCTATTGATGTTTCATCAATATTAACTTCATAGGGTAATGGCTCCAGCCATGATACCCTATGTGTCACAGCCTGAATGTAAGTGTAATCTGTATCAATTAAGAAACATATCTCTTCATAGTTCTTTTCCACAAGTGAATTGGGAATTCTGGTCCTCAACCTCATTCTCTTTTTGAATCACAAAATAGTTTCCCATAATACTATTGAAATTATTGCCTAATTTCTTAATACATTCACTAATCTCTATAGTAATAGGTCTGTCCTTCTTCCAAACAATATTTCCTAGTGTAGGAAATGACTTGTGTACATAGAAGAATATACAAACTAGCAAAGAGCCAAACTTACATGAGGAGCTTTTAGATTTTTTGATTGATAGTAAGTTCTTGATTAGTTGTGTCAATTGTAGCTCGGCAAGGTCATAGGTGTGATTCTTCTTCACTATCTTCCATGTCTGGTCCACGAATGTGTAGGGAACACTAACTAGTTGGCTCAACTAATAGAACTTGTGGGTAATCACTCTCACTACAAATTCAAGTTCTCAATCTTCAATTGTAGAGATAGTCATACCTTTGTTTTTCAAGACAGCTCCATTTTTACCTACTATCTCTTCTTTACTTTGATTTCTCATAGTTTGTTTACCACTGATGATAGGATATCGAGTAACTCTATGAATAATATCTTTTGTGATCCTAACTGGTCCATTGTCCAGCCACATATGCTTATTATGAACTCAGGTTAGGACAACCTTAATCCATTCATCCTTGAATTCTGTCAAAAAATCTAGGGCATGACTTAATCCTTTGTCAGCTAAATGCTTGAATTTGTCTTTCATAATTTCCTTTTCACATAACTTGTTGTAGGATTTCCTCAATTTGTTATCACCCACTTCACCAATTTTAACCATGTAGCAAGATCTAACATCATGAATCATAAGTACCTTTGGTGGGATCAATGAGAGAGCTCCATTCAGATCACTTATAATTGCACTTTTGGGAACAACTTGAAAGTTTGGTGGTGTACATGCATCACTCCTTACTAGCTTAATTTGTTTCAGCTCCTCTTCCATTCCCTTGACTGGTGTGGAAGAACTTGCAGCCATAATCTCTAAAATTATGGTTCAAGAATGAAGAACAAGGTACCTCGGCAAGTAACACTTCACACTGTTCAACTTAGGGTTGATGATGGCATGCTAACAAAATTATCCAAACAAACTTTACTAAGATCAATTTTACAACTTCTTGGATCACTCTGTGAATGCTGAAAATTGCAAGGTAAAAATGAATAATAGACTGTTCGTCCTTATCTAGACTCAAAAGGTCAAGATATGTAAGCAATAAATATTTTTCTCATTAGGTTAGTGCAAGCCAGCTATCATTGGCCAACTAACACAACTTGCATACCACTCGGCTTACCATACTCATCTATCACAACTTACTCGGCCAACCAACTCGGCACCTATAGTGTAGACAGCTCTTCTCGACACTTGTCATAAACATGTCCTGGTGCATCTTAACATATGCAAATATGGACTTTTGCACATTTACATATTAGGAACTTATGTAAGATTTGAAATTTAAATACAGTTCCTTACATACCTTTATAGCTCAGTTGGAGATGGTGTTATCACCTAATCAATTAGATTGGGTGACCTTGACTTCAATGGATTCACTACTGCTCAACTTTGTTTTCCTTACCCATGTCTAGTTCATCTATGCTCTTATTTATTCAACAATAGGAGCAGGAACTCTTGTCCTACACTCTCTCTTAGTGTGACCGATCTTCAAACAAATAAAATAGACTAAGCTTCCATTCATCCAACTCTTAGATTTCCCTCTGAAATGTGTCTTTAAGAAATCTTCAAGTGCATGTCCATATTCTTCATAGTAGTGACAACTCTACTGTTGGTTGTATTCTAGGTTTTGGCTTCTTTCCCTTGGCTTTGTGGTCTTCTCGAGCTCCAATTTTTCATGTTTTCAAGCCTAAACCTGTGAAAATATTCAAAAGGTTTGAAACCCTAGCTCTTTCTCAGTGTTCAAATTTGAAGAAAAACCCTAAGGTGTTGTTCGCTTATGTTTCTCAGTTACCTTTTTGCCTCACTTGAGTCATGTGTAGTTTTCTAATCGCTTAGTCGCATTACTTAAAATGGCATATTCCTTTTTATCCCCGACTTAGCGATTAGCCTTTGTTGCATTGTCTCATGCAACATTAGAATATTCCTTTTACTTTCCTAGACTTCACGATTTTCTTTATGTCGCGTAATCACATAATCATTGAAACAGAATAGCAATATATCAAGGGGCCCACAAATAGGTCGGGAGGTCGCAAGAGGTTTTCAGGAGTTAATATTTTATTATGAGACACTATGATTTCCTTGTGTCACGTAATCACTAAGTAAGTCTGAGGTGAAGTGTGATGCAAAAGCCTTTAGTCGCACAGTCTCCAAAAAAGATGCCAGTTAAGTTAAAACTTTTGAGACTTGGCAACTAACTTCTTATGGTTTGGGATAGAGCACAGTTAGGTTGTCGCCAGATAACTCAGCTTTCAAATCAAGATGAGACATGTGTTAGGAGGTAAATGGACTTCAAAGTAATCGCTTAAAGGTAAAGATTTATTTAGCGACTACGAGACTAATTAGGATTTTCTGTTGGTTGCAATGTTTCAAAATATTTTAAAGGGATGAGAAGTTACTTGGCGATTAAGTGACAGCCGTTAGATAAAATTATTGAAAGATCCTATGGTAGTTGCCAAGTCTGAGAATAAAAGAGCCTAAGGAGAAAAGTCCTCGCGACTCAGCAGCTAAGGGTATGTCGCATGGTCGTCAGATAAATTAAAGGGCAAGATGCCTTGTCGCGATGTCTCAAGAAATTTTGGTGCCTAGCATTTTCATTCAGCGATCGAGCGACTAAAGAAAGTCGCACAGTCTGGCAGAGGAAAGATAACATTTGGTGACTAAGAGATAACTGTAGAAGTTAACGCTAACAGTTAGTCACATAGTCTCATAAAGAAACATGGGTTAGTAATAACCACTGGTGACTTTGATTTCCTTGTGTCGCGTGATCGCCAAATGGTGACTCTAGTTAGAAAAGGTAAGGAAGTTTTGTAGTCACCATGTCTCCAGATAAATCATAGGTTAAGGATTGGGGTCAACAATAGAGAAAGTAAGTGCAGTCGCGTGGTCGCCTGATGCCAAATTCTGTAAAAGGTGGTAATATCAAATATGTCAATATGAATCATACATCGGCCAATCAAATTTTTAGATTTTGATTACTGTGCTAAAAATGGTAGCTGAGATGTATGATAGTGGGCCAATCCCAGGTTGACATGTTAGCTCATTTGAATTTTATAAGGTGTTGTCGAGGATTCAGTTTTATGAATTTGATTTTCCTATCACACTCAGGAAACTACGGCTAGGTTTTCAATTATGTTCACAGTATGTGGAATTAAAGATAGAATTGATGTTCTGAAAATCATGAGCTGCGTACTTCAAATGGTTACTATAAGGATTTGATGGCTTATTCATTTGCATTCGCCTTGCTTTTAGAATTCCAAAACGTGAAGAGTTCAGTTGTCTGACAAAGTAAAAATTCAGAGAACTGCAGGGTTTTCCATTGTTCAAAGAGATTATTGTTTCTAGAATTGTGCAGAGGACAGTTTGTGAGTCTCAGTGATAGATTTGTTTCAATACCGATAAAGAAGAAGAGATTCAAGCACTAAAAACATGAGCAGAGAAGTCAGTGTAGCCTCGACTAGTGGTGAAAGTGAGAGGGTGGAAGACGAGGCCAAGGGAAAAGTTAATTATTAAGATAAATTCCTCCGTCTACTTCCTGGTTTGACTTAGAATAAAAGGGCAAATGAAAATGTGCTAATTGATGACTATCAAGATGTTGGAGATGTTGTTACTCCAAGAACAATAGGTTTTTCTCTTTTCAATTATTTTTATAAGAACTCTGACAAGGCCATTCCAGTATCAAACCCTTGGACCTATGGTTTAGCCAGTTAATTGTTCCTGATGTCTTCGTAGATATAGACTTTTTCTTAGACCTAGCCAATCATTATGATGTTTTGTCCAAGACCATCAAAAGCAATTATGGCACTGCCCTATTGATATTGAACAGAAATTCATTCATGCAAGCCTTTGGCTTGTATAGCACCATGTCCACCAGAATTGATATGACGAAGCAGCAATAGAGATATACTTTGAAACCTGGTATTGCTAGAAGCCAGTTGCTAAAACATATGCTGAAATAAGTGAGAAAGTATTTAGATCCTGTGTCCAGGACCAGCCCATATTATTACAAGGATTTACACTTCTATATCAATTATGTTGCCTATGCCCTATGTAGAGTGCTAGGGATAGATGGTGATGCAGAAAAGATTAGTGCAGGAATTTTGATGATTGTGTTGGACCTATAAGAGGTCCACTCCAATACTAGTTATGATTATATTCAAAATATCATAGATGAAATGCATGAGGTTTCATTTCAACACAGAAGAAATTGAAAGACCCAAAGGAGAAGGAGCCCAAGTTCTTACACTACTCCATTCTCATGCATCTCCTTTTATATTTCAATTTTGTTATCATGGATGTTAATAATTTATCCCCTTAGAGGTTCTACCAAGTAGGACCAAATCCTATCCAATTTTGGGTGAGGGTTTGGAATTACACTTCTAGGGACTATGATTATTATGCTTTTCAGAATTGGATTGTGTATCCAATAGTACAGAGTTTGGCGATCAGCAGAACAAGAATCCCACTGAAAGTTATACAACTGCTTAGGCCATGTGAATACACAGATATGTGGGGTGGAAAGCATAATTGGGGTGATTTCTTTTTGGAAGAGAATTACATAGTCATCAGGGTATATGGGTGTATTCACCCACCTCACCTATTACCATATTATGTACCAGCAAGAGTGGCAACAATGGAATTCATATGGCAGCTATTGTTGACATACAATGAGCATTTTGCACCACATAAGAAGGGGACTTTGACCCCTAGGCAATTCAGAATTTTTAAATTCACAATTGGCAAGGGTGCTATTGATGCAGTGGGTCAATGGTTGGAAGGATACAGAATGGGGGTAGCCCCTTATAGATATATTGACCCAGAAGGTTTTATGGCAGGGGTAAGAAAACTATATACTCCTACAATCCCCAATACTAATGTCCACTGTGAATGCATAGAGGAAGATTCATCAAGGAATATCTTACATGAAGATGATATTCATACAAGAAGGCTGAGGATTCAAGAGCTATTAAATATTGAGAGGAAAATAAAGAGAAATGGGTTGGCTTTTGGGGGTTTTTACCCTGATCTCCCATATTTTGACAGGATTAAAGCCATGATAGATAACTATTATGTGCTTATAGAACAACTTGATACAGTTCTTGACAAAAAAGGTGCTCAGACACCTAATTATTCAGAGTCTAAATACAACAGTAGTAGTGATAGTGATTATGCACATCCTACTAGGTATGCCCCACCACAGCCAAACATTGCTGAAATGCCACAGTTGCAAGAAGCAGAGGGCCACATTATGGATTTGATAGTAGTCACCCAACCAGATGATATAGAAGAACCTACTGCAAAGAGGCAGAAACTAGAGATAGGTCAGCCTTCAACTGAAGGGAAAAATAAGAAGAGAGATAAGGCTAAGGCCTTAGTACCTAGCAATAGGTTATATGACCATAACCTAAGAAAATCAATTAGGGAGGGAAAGAAACAACAGCCTGATTTAGAGGATGAGGTTGAAGTGCCTCTTAAGGCTTGTATTGATGAAATATTAATTCATCAACAAGAATTTTTGAATGATGATAGCTTTGTGAAAACTGAGGAGTTCAAAGACTTCCTGAGATGGTATAAGAAAGAACAAATAAGAGAAGAACTGATAGTTGATGGTAAGGAGACCATAACTAATGAGGCATTTGTGGCTTTGCAAAATTATGATCCTGAAAATGAGGATATTTCACCAAAGGATGCCTGGAAATTAGTACTAGGAAGTGGGATACTATTGGCTAAGGGTTGGGATTTAGCATCTGCCTTCATAATTGATCAAATAAGGAAACAACTAGACCTCAAGATGGCTAGTGAAGTTCAGGTAGGTGATGTAATAAAAGGATTTGGGCATAACCCAAAATCGCAGGCCTTTGCAATGTGGAGCCTGTGCCCAAAAGATCAAAATCCCCAAGTGGTGAATATTCAGGAGAATATGGTGGGCAGTCAAATGGTATGGATGATGCAAAATACAGGGGATTTGGAGATATCCCAAATCATGACACATTGGGATCACTTGAATGAAGATAAAACTAAACAATTGTCTGATGGGTTTAGCACATTGCTGGAAGAGACTAGCACATTGGAAAAAGATAGAGAATTGTGTCAAATGTAAATTTATCAGCGGGCTCAAATGATAAAGAAATTAATGGAATAATTGGAAGCAAAACCTAAGGTAATGTATGTACCTATGCAGCCACAACACCTGCAAATTGAAGACAAAGCAAAGTTTGAGGAGGTGGTTGAGGAAAAAGCCGAGGAAGAAAAAGGAAATGCAATTGCTTTAAGAGCATTAAAGGGTTTGTTACAACATAGAATTGACATCTTAAAAGATAAAGCTAATGTTGTACTTAATACCTATAACAAATTGCCATCTTTGCATATAGAGGTGATGGGGTATTTGGCTATCCTAAACCCCTATTTTAATAAGTGGTCTACTAGGGTCCAATTATTTGAGAAGCTAGCATCATTACAGGCCCTGAGATCAGATTTTCTAGAAATAGTCACTGAAGTTGAAGATGAGATCAAAAGAGTTAACATTGCTCTCTCATTATTTAAGGGAAAATTGAACCAAATTGAGGTAAAGTTAAGCCTCTTTTCTGATGATTTTAACAGATTTATACCCTCTCTAAGAGGAGATGATGATCAAGTAAAGGCCTTAGATGCCTGGAGGGGTGAGTTTGATAATAAAATGCCTAGTAATGAGGCATTTATTTTAGGAACAGATATTGATATAGGAGGGTTCAATAAGATATTGGATGAAGCTTTCAAGGCAGAGACTGACATCAACAAGTTTCTAGTAGATGTCAAAAATATCACTGATGCAAGATGGGACAGGCAAAAGGTCCAAATACAGAGTACTCAAGACTTCAAATGGCCATTAGATGATGAAGTGAAAGCATGGGAATTGATGACTACACCTAAGAAAAAGAAGCCAGCAGTTGAAGAAATTTTTTTTGATGATGAGTAAGGATGACTACTTGGTACCTCACCATTGAAGATAAAGAGGACAATTATTGCAAAAGAAGAATGTAGGTAAATCTAAAAGCACGGTCATCCAGACTCGACATAACTACTGCCATCTACCATGTATACTATCAGATTCAAGTCGTTAGATCGGGATAAGAACAAAGAATATCTATTTCTATCTTTTTGACTTGGTCATTCCACCGCTTCTTCTCTCTCTTTCTTTTTGTCTCTTCTATAGTTTTAGGGTTAGGTTTTCCAAGACCATCTGAAGCTTGTAGCATCCTTTTAAAAAGGATTCCAAGATGGTTGAAGACCTATATATAGAAGAAAATTGTATTATGCAAGGGAGGATGAAATATAATGTAAAGAATCAGTCTTTCTAAATCTGTACCTGTGTTCTTTCAAGCTTCAAAGATTTTATGTATACAGGAAGGATTACATCAATAAAATACGGTGCAATTTTACTCTTCTTTATTATTGTCTCTTTATTTCCTGTGTATGTTTTTTTATGTTTAATATTGTAAGGCAATTTGAAGCATTTTGGTTACAAGGTGACTATCTAATTACTTACAAGTTTCTTTCATGAAAAGAACTAAGTTTTGTGAGTAGTTTCAGGAAGCATATCAGTATTTAAGGATTTGATACAATATTTTAGAGGTAATCAGATAATTTGTAAGGAAACTTATCTTAATTGCATGTAGGTTGTAAGGCAGCTTACAGTGTTTTGTTTATGTGAAAATTCAACATTTTGACTCTGTAACCCAAAGGATTGGCAGTAATCTAGTTCTGGGTCTGATAATCTATCATCATCTAAGTTTTCAAAACATTCAAAATTATTCCAAACACATTTTTCACTAAAATATATGAGCTGAACTCATCAAGGACTTATGTCAACAGGACAATGTCCACTTTGTTGATTCTTTAGAGAGTGAATCATTAGGTTATCCCTCCTAAACACAAAAGGAAGAAGGATGCAAATCCTTGTCTCATTGGTTTATGTTCTCAAAACCATATCCTGGCTTATAGTACTCTATTGTAAGTTAGTCATTGCAATTTCTAAACTGGTCTATAAGTTGTTATAGTGAGGTTTTTAGTTCATAACCACTGAATGAAACAATCCACCAAATACATAGGCTGAGATATCAGTAATCTTTAAAGGTAAAACCTGCCTGAGTCTGTGGAGCTCAAAAATGAAGAGGGATATTATCCAATCCTTATAAATTAGCCTTTCTCTTTCCTAAAAGAGGTTGCAACTGAGTATACCAGGTATAATGTCATCATTAGGTAAGTATTGCAAGAAAAAGTGCTAACATCTACCTTGTATTATAATCCCAATTGTAAGTTTTTCCTTTCTTAGATGCTTTTGTTTGTGTCTTTGATGTCCATTTTTGTTTAGCATTGGATCTATAGTCTTGTGTTTTATGACCATATTTCTAACACTTGTAACAATAAATGTTAAATCTTGGTTTGGGAGGTGCATCACTTGATTCAACCGAACATTTGTGTTCTTTATGTCCAAATTTCTTGCAATTAAAATAGTAACCATTGAACTTAGGTTTAGGATTGGACTTACCTTTCTTTCTTTGGCAAATGTTTTTTGTATGACCTAGTTTTCCACAATAGTGGAAAATAGGCTTGTTGTTCTTTGTCATTGTATTCCTCCTTTCACCATTCTTAGATGATTCTCCTTTAGTAGATGTCTTTAGTTTAGTGTGACCTAATCCAGAAGAATCATTTGTCCTCCTTGATGATTCCATTAGATTATCAAAATGAGTCAAATCTTCATTAGGCTTATTCAACCTTTCCTTAAGTTCCTTCTCAGATCTTAAATTATCTTTCAATTGATTGTTCTCAGATCTTAGATTTATCATTTCCATATCTTTCCTACTAATCTCTTGATTTGAAAGTAGAAGTTGATTTTCCATGTCAACCTCATTGATTGTCATCATTTGCACATCATGTGTCCTTTCATCAAGTCTGATAGTTATCACTCTTTTATCTTCTTTTTCCATATCTTTGTCATCCTCAAATTTCTTCTTTTGTTCCACTACTTCACATAGTCTTACTGTCTACATTTCTTGTTCTCTTTTCAATTTTCTAACATCTTCACACAGTGCATTGTTCTTTTCTAGTAGATGTATAATTTATGCATCTCTCTTAGTATAATCTCCATTCTAAAATAGATTTGCAGTATCATCTTCCTGGTAATGAGTATCACTCATTTTTTTGGCCAAATTTTTCCTAGCTCTCAATGATTTCTTCAATTGTTGTCTTGCTATCTCAAGCTGATGTAATGCTAGCTAAATCTTGATCTTCTGATTCCTAATGACTTTACCCAACTTGTAAACCTCCATCTCAAGATCTATACTCACAAGTTGATTAAAATATTTTTTAGGTGAGCTGTGCTCTGATACCAATTGTTGGAAGTACAAGAATGGGAAAGAAAGATATTGAGAGGGGGGTTGAATCAAATCTTAATAATTAACCACTTAAAACAAATTGATCCACATTCATACATATAAGAGTTTAACCTAACATTAGATAGCATCAATAACATGAAATGTATAACTCATAACACAAAATTTTTGTAACCCAAAAACCCAAATAGGTAAAATTGGGGTGGGGATGACACCCATAAAATATTCACTACTACAGAAATAAAGTGTGCCTATTAGGTCTACAAGATTTTGATTGCAACATGCAATCTACCTGGTTAAATTTATGTTATGTTAAGAACTAAAGATCATTAAAATCTACCTTGTTAAAGGATTTCAACTTATAGTAAAGTAAGCACTCTGCTAAGAGATTTGAAACGGTCTTCTAGAACCAATTTGTTAAGAGATTTCGCCCTATACACCTATTAGAATGTTCCAAGTAGTGATCCTTCATTATGCACTCAGATTCTAATGATGGATCTTCTCATTCCAATACCTTCTATGATCTCTCAATCTGATATGTCTTTACTCTTCTTTTCACTGCTCTATCATTCTGCCTGATCTAGGCTTCTTCTTAAAATGACTTACTATTCATATCTCATGAACAAAAATGCTTCTCTATATATCTCTTGCTTACACACTTCTCATATTTTATAGGGTTAGAAGAAATCTTATATGTCCTTTTTGGATCTAGCAGCGAGATCTAGATCAACGATCAAGATCTACAGCTTATGCCTCCAATGCATTCTGATTTCCTGATTGGGTCCATGCCATGCATAGTATAAAATATTTAAATATGAAATTAACTTAGTAGAAAAATATTAAATGCATACAAATGTCAGCCCAAATCTCATACAAGTCAACCTAAACCATTTACATCAAAGTTTGAATCAATCCTGACATGTATGCAAAAAACTGTTCTGCTCAGCACTTAACATCTCTGTCGCTCGACACTTAATATTCTACTCAGCTCGACATGATGTAACTTGACAACCTAAAACTTTATTGGCAATGTTACTCAGCCTTGAATGTTTAGCTTGGCCACAGTGATAACCAACTAAAACTGCCTAAGTAAATGACTAAGGGTAGGTCACTAATCATCAACAAAACTTAGATATTAACACTATCACAGGAATGACTAAGAAAAAGATTACTTCACCCATGAAGATAAAACCAATACAAGAGGAACACCCCCCCTTCAAAGATCGGCAACAAGCATGGTGAGATCACCGATAATGATATTGAGAACACAAATTGGGATCAATTCAATACTGTTATCTCATGGAGTGGTTTTCGAAGTTACCTTCCGGCATCCGAACCTTTGAAGAATTGGCCTCTAAGTTTGTAACTCATTACTCTTATAATATCAAACATGAGATTACAATTCCTAATTTATGTAACACCAAGCAAAGAGAAGGAGATTTATTCCTACTTTTCCTACAATGATGGAGAGCGGTATTTTCTAGATACCCTTAAAGTGTACCTAAAAAGGAGAAGATGGATATCTTTGTAAACAGCTTGAATCATGAAATAAACTATTGGTTAAGGCTAAATTGTCCTAGGTCATTCAAGGACCTAATTGAGAATGGGGTTACCATGGAAGATTTATTGGTCAAAAGTGGAGAAATCAAACCTTACAAGGATAACAAGAATAACAACAACAAAAATACCTATAATCCCAATCAAAATCGCAATACCCCTAACAACAATCAGTTTTGGATGAGAAATAACAACAATAAAGGAGTGGTCAATGATGGAGTGGTAGAGGCCAATACTTTAAAGTCCACCCCTTTTAGTCTCACCAAAAGTTTAGTTCAAGCCAATAATTTGAATCAAGCACCCAAAGTGCCCTTTAACAACAACACTAATAACAACTTTGGGAATAATCAAGGGGCTTACAAGCCTAAAACTTTCTTTGCACCTACACCTAAAAGGACATTCACTAATTTGGGAAAACCATTAGAAAATGCATTAAGGACACTTATTTCCAATAAACTTATTGACCTACCAAGGGCTCAACCATATGAACCTCAAATCAAGCCAAATTGGTGGAGTGAGAATAACCATTATGAATACCATAGAAATCAAGGACATAAGAAAAATGATTGCATGTGTCTCAAACATGTGGTACAAGATCTCATTGAGAATGGTATGATAAAGGTAGAAGGACCTAAAACTAATGAAGATCATGTGGCCTTTAATACTCCCTTCTATAAGCATGAACAAGGAGAATCGTCTAACTCGAACAATGGAGGAAACAATGGGAACAATGTGAGAGGCTATAATAATGTTAACTTTGCACATACCTATGATAATACTATCATTGCTATATATAGCCATAAGAGTACTATCAATGTTGTGGTGATCAAAGTGGATACCTCTAATGTGATCACAAGGGGAAAATCTTGAAAGGTTACCTTACAAGGGGGTACTCCTATTACTATTGGTCCCAAAACACAAATTATTTTTGCTAAACAAACACCACCTACAACAGATCCTTATATTTTGGTGGATCAATTACAAAAGAATCCATCACAAATATCAATTTTGGAGTTTTTGAAATTATCTCCTAATCATGAGGAGATTTTGGAAAAGCCTTAGTTGAGACCATAATTCCTATAAACTTGGAGGAAGATAAATTTCAGAACATGGTAGGACATCTCATAGCCCCTCATTTTCTTTCATTTCTAGAGAAAGATGATATGTCTATCAAACATCCTCAAAACTTACCCTTGCACATAGAAGTGTTAATTTAAAGGCATAGGGTCAAGAGAGTTCTCATAGATGGGGGAGCTAGTCTTAAGATTTTCACTTTAAACCTTGTCAAGTCACTAGGGTTAACCAAGTCATCCATTGACCCTAAAAAAAAAATCACCATTAAGGCTTATGATGAGGATGAAAGATCTTCGAAGGGTATGAGTATTCTACCAATTCATGTGGGACCTATCAAAAACAATACCATATGTCAAGTCCTTGATATGAAATTGACTTACAATATCCTATTGGGAAGACCATGGATACATGAAATGCAAGCAGTACCTTCTATCTATCACCAATCCATAAAGTTTCCACACATGGGGCAAGAGATTACGATTGCAGGAGATTCAAATCCATTTCAATATTGTAATTCCTTGAAGCCAAGTCATGAACTATTCATACCTCATAATAGGGAAGGAGTCATCCCTGATATTACCATGGAAAAAGATAAAGAGGAAAGCTCTAAGCTAACATCAAATGTTACATCAACTTCCAACCCTAATCAAACTAACTCAACTACATCAACTAAGGGAAATGAAAAATATGAGTTATGAGGGTCAAAATTCAAATGATAATTCAGTCAAGAATTCAACATTGATAATGGAAACTTTGAAACCTACTAAGGAAGAAAGAGAAAAAGCTAAGAAAGATCATTATCAAAAGATGAGTGACATGATGAATCAATTTGAGAAACAATGCAAAATTCACTCAAAAGGAGAAGGGGAATATTCTATCCCCCTATTTGATTTACCTACATCTCAAAGGACACATGGGAAGCCATCCAAAAATCATCAACCTCACAAATATAATTCTCATTTTGTGAGAGAATGTGAAAAACAAAAAATGGAAAAAGAGGATAATGAAGTATTACAATGGCTTTATAAGGAGGAGGGTAATTCAAATAATCCCATTTAAAGGGTGCAACATATCAACATCCAAACTGATCAATATGGAAAAGGATTTGATATCATGAAGAAAATGGGATATAAGGAAAGAGGAACCTTAGGAGTCAGACATTAAGGGTTGTTAGAACCTATCGAACCAGTTAGGAGAGCAAAAGAAGAGAAAGTTAGCATAGGTTTTCAACATAAAGGAGAAAGTTCAAGTCCCATGCATGATTTTTGTGACCATATACAGATGGTAGGCTCTGAAAGTGAAGATGATTCTAGGGATTATGAGTGGGATTCCTTTTTTGATGAATCTTGTCATGACATAGAGGTTGATGTTGTTCATACTTATGCAAATCCTCCGAAAGTTGAGAATCAAGAACATATGACTCAAGGTTTGACATCTACTCAAACATCAAGTGAACCTCAAAAATATAATGTAGAACAAGAACCTCCTTACAATAAATTGGTAGGTGAACCTTGGGTACCTTCATGGGTGGGAAATTCTAACCTAGTGTTTAACCCATATGCTTTCTTTCCCATGGAAATCTTAGAGGACTCTAGTGAAGAGGATTTTGATCCTACTTCAATGGATCATCTTGAAGAGGCACATGTCATAGACCTTGACAATACAATGTATGAACCATCAAATGAAGTCATGTCCCTAAAACCTTCAAATGATAATCCATCCAATGAATCCTTGTCCTTAATGCACCCCAAACTTATTGATTGGGATCTTTCGGGGCCAAATGACTTACTATACTTCCCAAATGACAATGCAATGACCTTATACCTAAATTTTGTTGAACCAAATTATTTGATCAATGAATTAACTCCAAAGATGATGATAGGGGAAGGTTTTCAACCTCTCAATCCACAAAATTAAAATAAAAAATACAAAAAAATGAGAAGGTCTAGTGGTGAAAACCACCATGTGGCAGTGCTAGACCCAAAAAAGATAAAAATAAAGGATATTTCCAAAGGTGAAAACCCAACTTTGGAACCTAAGGAAGAGAGGTTGGAAACCTTACTATCACATGAAGATGAAAGATCACATATACTCATTGAATCTATAGGAAAAGTTAACATTGGTACTGAAGTGGATCCCAAATTTATTCACTTGGCAACATCTTTGAGTCCCTTGGAAAGGAAATAGTTCATCAAATTCTTTCAAGAAAAGTAAGTCAACTTTACATTGTCATATGCTGACATGTTGGGATTGGATCCAAGTTTCATAATGTATCATTTTAATGTGAAACCCAGTGTTAATCCTGCCAAGCATAAATTGAGAAAATTGCATCCACATATAACCGTTGTAGTAAAAGAAGAATTGGAAAAGTTACTCAAGGTGGGATTCATAAGAGTAATTGGATATTTAAAATGTATCTCCAACATTGTATTAGTTACTAAAATGATAAATCCATAAGAGTTTTTACATATTTCAAAGATTTAAACCTTGCTTGCCCGAAAGATGACTTTCCATTACATAGCATTGATGCTATTGTGGATCTAAATGTCGGTCATTCTATGTTTTCACTAATGGATGGTTTTAGTGGATATAATCAAATCCAAATTGCACTTCAAGATCAAGAGAAGACAGCCTTTACATGCCCATAGGGTACTTTTTGTTGGAATGTGATGGCCTTTAGTCTCAAAAATGTTGGAGCAACTTATCAAAGAGAAACGACCACCATTTTCCATGATATGATACATACCTTCCTAGAAGACTATGTGGATGATATTCTAGCTAAGTCACATGAAAAAAAAGATCACTTACCCATACTTGAAAATATTTTCACAAGGCTAGGACAATTCAAAGTGAGACTCAACCCAAAGAAGTGTGCTTTTGGGGTACAATCCAGAAAACTCTCAGTGTACATTGTTTGTGCAAAAGACATTGAAGTAAATCCTAAAAAAGTACAAGCAATAATGGATATGGACATTCCAAATAATATAAGTCAAATGAGGCCACTTCAAGGAAGACTTCAATTTATAAGGAGGTTCATTTCTCAATTGGCAGAAAAATGTCATTCATTCACAAGGTTGCTACATAAAGACACCATCTTTACATTGAATGAGGAGTGTGATAAAGCTTTTACATTATTGAAAACATACTTGATGAATCCACCCATCTTGATGCCACCTATTCAAGGAAAACCTTTGTTATTCTATATATTAGCAATTGAAAAATATTTAGGAGTCTTATTGGCACAAGAGGATAATGAAGGGAAAGAAAGAGCTATCTACTACTTGAGTATAACTTTGATCAAATATGAATTAAAATATAGCTTCATGGAAAGGGCTTGCCTTGTAGTGGTATTTTCCTGTCAAAAGTTAAGACATTATATTTTGATGCATAAGGTAAAGCTAATAGCCAAAATTGATCCATTGAAATATTTACTTAGCAAAACAACTCTAACTGGAAGGATTTCCAAATGGGTAATGGTACTTAGTGAGTTCAACATTGAGTATTTGGATAGGAAAGCAATCAAAGGTCAATTTATTGTAGATCAATTGGCTGAATAACCTTTATAGTCTACACATCCAATTCTAGTGGAGTTTCCAGATTCCAAGATTGTTAATGTGGAAGATAAGACATGGACTTTATACTTTGATGGATCTTACACCCAAAATGGTAGTGGGGCAGGCATTCTTTTGATCACTCCTCAAGGTTACACAATCCTATTATCTTACAAGTTGTTGTTTCCTTGTACAAACAACATTGTGAAGTATGAAGCTTTTGTAATATGTATCAAGATGGCCTTGGAATGGAATGTCATAGAATTACAAGTCTATGGAGACTATCAATTAGTCATCAATCAAGTCAATAATGAATATAATACCAAGGATGAAAAATTGAAGCCTTACAAGAAATTGGTGGATGATTGGAAAAACTACTTTGCTTTGATTACTCTTGAACAAATCTCAGGTAACAAGAATAGAGCAGCGGATGCAATGGCTACCTTGGCATCTTTGCTTCAAATTCCTGATCAAAACGTGAGGTATGAGTTCTTGGTGGAAGAATTGGTTAAACCAACATTTGACATACCTGATACCCAAATTATTGAACTTTTATAAGGACATGACTCACCATGGTATGGACCCATTTATGCCTACCTAAAATATAAAAACTTACCTATAGACCAAACCTGTGCTCAAAAGAAAAATTTTATAAGACAAGTGGCTTGTTATACCATCCTTTCTGACACATTGTATCGTAAGGGTCTTGAAGGAACACTCCTTAGATGTCTAGAGGAAGATGAATCAAAATTATATTTAAAAGATGTGCACAAGGAGATTTGTGGGTCACATTTGAGTGGTTTAAATCTAGCAAAAAAAATCCTACGCATGGGGTACTTTTGGAAAACCTTAGAAAGAGATGCTTGATAGTTTGTGCAAAATGTCAATACCATGGAGACATGATCCATGCACCAGCACAAGAATTACACCCATTTTTCATAGCATGCTTATTCTACCAATGGGGTTTTGATTTGATTGGCATGATTTATCCACCTTCTTCCAATGGACATAAGTACATTCTCACTAAAACAGAGTATTTCACTAAATGGGTTGAGGTCATCCCTTTAACAACTACAATGGAGAAGAAAATTTCCAAGTTCATCCTTAATCATATCATTTATTGATATGGTATTCCTCACTCCATCATCATAGATAATGGAAAACAATTTAAGAACAAGGATGTAGATGAACTTTGTGACACATTCCATATTACTCATCATTCTTCATCCATTTACTATCCCCAAGGTAATGGACAAGCCGAAGCTACCAACAAGAATATCCTCAAAATCCTCAAAAGATCGGTTGGAAAGTGAGGTAGAGATTGGCACCTTCAAATCAATCCAGCATTATGAGCCTATAGAACTAGTATTCACACCCCGATAGGAGCTACACCTTTTTCATTGGTTTATGGGGTTGAAGTTGTTCTACCCTTACAAGTTGAAATACCATCCCTAAGAGTGTCACTACATGGATTAATTATGGATGAAGATTATAGGGTCGCATGACTTCAACAATTGGAATTGTTGGAGGAACACCAAACTCAAGCTTATTATCATTTGAAAGTGTATCAGAATCAAATCTCCTAGAATTATAACAAGAATATTAAACCAAGAACCTTTCAAGTGGGAGATTTAGTATTGAGAGAGAATCCAAAAAATCAAGATGATAGAGAAAAGAAAGGAAAGTGGGAACCAAATTGGCTTGGTCCTTTTGTCATTGTTTCTTCTTTTGGAATGGGGACTTACGAATTGGCCAATTGTGATGGTGATGAATTGCAAGAACCTATCAATGGAATTCATCTTAAGAGGTTTCACACCTAATTAGATGAAAGAGCATCAGTTGAGAATATCAGATGATTCAACATCAAATTTGTACGTGAGAAAAAGTAAAAATACAAAAAAGGAGAAAAGCTGAAAATACAAAAAAAAAATCAGAAAGTTCACAAAAGCCAAAAACATTGGAAAAGCAAAAAATCAGAAAAAGGAGAAAATTGAGCATGAAGAAATCAAAAACATTTGGAAAATAAAAAAATGTTGTCTTGGTGAAAACCTAGCAATTAGGTGTGTTGATGATAAAAAAAAAAAAATTCAAAAAAATTCAAAAAGAGAAAAGTGCCTTGGCAGCAAAAAAAGAAAAAAAGAGAAAAGAGAAATAAACCCAAGAGGTGAAAACCTGGCAACATGCACCTTTTGTCCCTTAGGTCTTTCCTAGTCACATTTGTACATATTGCTTTTCACCATCTCATTTTTCTATATCCTCATCGAATCTATCATTTTTTCATAAGTCATAATAAAGTCTCAAAGGTGCATTGTTGCATTCTAGGTCCCATTTTACCCTAAGTTTCACATTGATCACATTTATCACTTGGGGGAAATCATCATGAATTTTGGTACTAAAGGGATTCAAAAGTGCACAATTTTGGTCACACAACAGAAGTAGATTTTTAGATATAGAGGAGAGATAATTTTGGAACCTTTGATAGATATCATTGTTGAGCCCTAAACAGTTTGATCTGGTAACATGATCCTTTAACTTCATTGACTTATTTTATCAGGATTAAAAGTCGACAACATCCTACATGATCAGAATGTTTGGAATTATTTTTGAAAATCTTGATACATTGCTACACACTTGAAATTTTTGATGAGTTTTCCACTGACTTTTTTGAGTCATGTCTTTTTAGCTGATCGATGATGTTTTGACTAGATTGGCGATGATGGAGACATGATGTTTTCTTGGCTTTATTGTGACTATTTTGAGGGAGATTCTTTAACTTGTGTGAATTCAGCTAAGGAAATGGTCATCAAAGAACTATTGAGGACATTCATATAGGAAGAAGGGTTAAACTTTATTTGTTTACGCAAAAGGATACCTTGGATATTTAGATCTTCAATATCTTAATACCAAAATCCACTTGCAACATTGAATCTATTGAAACCGGTATTCATACTCCCATAGTTGGTCATTCAACAAGTGAGGGTTGTACTAGGTTCCTAAAGAGGTTACCAAACAAGATGAAAGTCATATTCATATCCTTATGGTCACAGTGGCACTAGTAATTATTGTATCAACTCCTAGTTCCACAATGCTCAATGATGAAAATATATCTCTATTTGCATTTCTTTAACAAACCTCAAGGACAAGTAGTTGCATTGCATTTTCATGTTAGATTAATGGCCTTTATTTTTAACATTTTTTCCAAGTTCAAGGGGGTTAATTAATGTGGGCAATACATCAATTCAATGGTTTCAAATCATCAATATGAGATTATTTTTACATTCATAACATTAATCATTATTCATTATATATTCATATCAAGAGAAAAGAAAAGAAAAGAAACATTAATCATTAGTCATTTATCCAATCATCATTTAGGAATTGCATTTCATAAATTAAGTTGCATACATCAAATACCCCAAAAAGATACTTGCATTAACTCACCATTAAATTTAGTATTGCATCCATATCATTGCATTGCATTATCCATACATCATGATAACATCAGAAAATCATATAGAAGTATGTTGCATTAACATCATTTGCATCCATCTATCTATGTCATACTCTAAGACATTGCATTCATAGCATAATAAAAGTAAATTTATCATAGAATCATGCAAATTTGCATAAAATAAATCTCACAACAACATCATCAAAGGGGAATCAATGGAAGATCATTGTAGATAAATTTATATCATTAAAGGTCTATAACAAATCATTATATCAAAAATACATCAACAAATGATCCATACAACAAAGTCCTGATCAAAAATACATATGATACATTCATGCAATATCTGGATATGAAGCACATCTCTAAGACTCAGCTGGGCCACCTAATCCATCTCCACCAACACCTAATCCATCTCCCATGATACTTGTACCTAAATCTCCTACACCATTGGGATCCCTGTCACCTGATCTATCCTCTATGGAAGGTGACACCTAACTAGTGCTAGCACTGGTAGGTAATTGAGCTAAAGTAGCCAAAAATTGCTACAACATAGTCGTAAGCTAATCTAACCAACCTGTCACTATACTCATCCCTGTCTATAACCCTCTCACATCTTGTGCTAATCTATCAATACTCAAAGGAACTTGAGGTTCCTGTGATGTTTATGGTACCTATGGTACTAATGGTACATATGGTATAGCATGTATCTGCTATCCATTCTATACCTATGACGAACTAATCTGAGGATCAACCTATATCTTTGGAGATGGAGGTCTCTGTGGATCTTGTACCTATAATGGAACCTGTAGAGGGACATGTCTAGAAACCTAAACCCATCTTTGTCTCTACCTATTACACTCTATGCCAACTCTAACATGAGCCTATCTTTGGGGAGGTACCTATGCCTGCACTCGCCTCTGTCTAGGCTGCCTAAACTCACCACCTCATCCCCTAGCATGACCACCTAGCATTCAAGGTCCTACAGCTCTCTATCTCCTAGGATCCCTAGGTTCTCTCTGAACCCTCTATCTCCAAGTTCTCCTACCAGCTCCATCACCATCATCATCATCATCTCCATCATCATCATCTGATAGATCATCCACATTAGGAATGGGCTCTGAGGGATCTATGAATCTAAGGAACCTATGTCATGAGAACCACTCTCAATACTCAGTTGACATACCCACATCAACTACATGTATCATCATATCCCATCTGATATGCCCGAGCTAATCAATCTATGCACAAGAAAACTTATAATCAACCAAAGCTCCCCACATGGATCACTCTTCATGTACCCTAGCATAAAGTGCCATACCCTAGGGCATATCCTATACTCGGCCATACTGACAGAGCACTCTCCCAAAGAAAAATATTTCTATACATAGAGGTGATCAACATATAAGGCAACTCATCATCATCATCTTTCCATCCCTCACATTCTTAATACGGTCTCCATATGACCTGATCAATATCATCGATAGTATGACACCAAAACTTAACCTTTCCCAAACAATGTTGGACAAGCATACCATCATAAAAAAATGCATATAGATAACCTTAGGCCAGCACTCATGCTGAGATAGGTTTGGTGGTAGGGATATGCTCCCAATTCCAAAGCTATAATAGAACTGAACCTGCTGAGATAGATGCACTATTCCTGCATACAATCTCATGTAAATCATGGTAAAGTTGGTCCAACACACAAGAACCCCAATCAAATCTCTAAGGTTGAGTAATCAAGTCCTCTTTAATATATGGCCCCATCTGATTGAAAAGCCACAACCTTTCCTATCTGGAAGAAACAACCCTCTGATAACTTCTCCTAGTAAGCTAGGAAAGTAGGAAATGAAGCAAACTATGCACATGTAATGAAATCATACTCAATGGTGTTGTCTCCAAACACTTGTCTACTGATGTGGATAGAAGTCTTGTTGCTGCTATAGAACCAGCTTGGCTCTGTTCTGAGATCTTTTTCTTAGATGCCTTAGGGTGTTCACAACCCTAAACTGAGGTAGGTCACTCTCAACTTCACCTCCTCTTCAAGACTCAGTCCCCATCAAAGTGCTTTTCATCTTCTTCTTATTGAACCTAACGAAATAGATTCATTCTTCTCACTTATTCAATGTTTTTAGAGCATTTCTTTCATTCTCTTCCCTAGTTGGACTATTACCAAGCTCACATAAGGTAAGATCTCTAGACTCTTACCTATTGCTTCTCCTACAAAAAACAAAAAGGAAACTATGTACAAGGGCTCCTCTCAAGTTTCATCCCAATACATGACTCTCACCATGGATTCAGGAATCTCGAGGGGCCATCACTGCTTACAACCCAGAATGGGTGAAGAACTAAGAACTTACAAAATAGAAAATAAAATAACTAATCAACTTGCATGCAAAATGATCAAAGAAGGTTGATATCCACTAAACACACTATGTACAACTTCTCATTACTGGAAACAAAACAAAAATAGTATAATAATATGTAACTCTGTGATTTCCTGTAGCTTCTCTTTTCTTCAATCTCTACTTTCTCTTCTCCTCCCCAAAATGAAGGCTTGGGATGTTATTAATAACCATCCTCTCATTGAAATGACCCCTAACTACCCAAATATTCACAAGCATCTCTTTAGGAACCATTACAACTGACCATACTATCCATAAAAGACAAGATTCACTTCTCGCAGGCTGTTACAACTAACTTTACCCATAATCAGTAATGCAAAACCGATCACTAATCTAAATCAGTGCCAGTGATACCTGACGGTGTTAGAAAATAGTGATACCTGATGGTGTTAATAGGCATAGTGTTAATTGACAATGTTAACCGGCACAGTGTTAACTGACATAGTGTTAACCGACAGTGTTAACTAAAACAGTGTTAACCAACATAGTGTTAACTGACAGTGTTAACAAACACAGTGTTAACCAACAGTGTTAACCAAAAATTAGGAAAAAAACTAAGAAACCTAGCTAGACATGGATTGACCAAGTCATATCCATATTAGGGAAAACAAAAGACCTTCTAAGGTCCACACAAACTCTCTTTACTTGGCTAGAGTAAGTACATGCCAGAAATAAGGAGCTAGGGGTTTGAGTTAGGTGTGCTCCTGCACCATAC
Organism: Thuja plicata; assembly: GCA_018584345.1. NCBI lineage: Eukaryota > Viridiplantae > Streptophyta > Pinopsida > Cupressales > Cupressaceae > Thuja > Thuja plicata. Next base: position 1,180,989 of record MU227465.1, on the reverse strand, counting down.
TCCCCTAGAAAAAAGAAAGGTTAATCCATCCTTGGATTGAGCATGTTTGGATCAATGCCCAACCTCTTGAAGTCTGTTTCTCTGATCCAAGTAGCATCAACATCTTCTTTGGCATGCCATTTGACAAGGTGCTCCATATAGTCTTTTCTCCTAGTCTTCTTGTAGACCCTTGAGTCTAGTATCTTTTCAGCTATCATAGATGGAGTAGGGGCTAATTTCAGATCTTTCACCTCTTTTATTACCTCTTGAAGGTTCTGATCAGCATCATGAATAGGTCCTTTGTATGCTATCACATCTGCAATGTTGAAAATCGGTGACAACCCAATGTCTTCAAGAAGCTCCACCTTGTATGTATGGTTACCATACTTTGCAAGTATCTTACATGGACCTAGCCTCTTCATCTATAGCTTGTGAGGAACACCTTTTAGCAGCCTATGTTTTTTCAAGAGTACCATCAAAAACTCTCCAATCTAAAACTGAACATGCCTCTTTGTTGCATCCACCTTTTGCTTTACCTTTTCAACATTCTCAATAAAATTATTTCTCACACTTTCATGTACTTCCCTCATTTAATGAGCAAAGTCCTCAGCATATGCACTACTATGCATTCCTTCCTTCAATTCTCTAAGCTCAAAAATTCCTCTTGAGTGAAATCCATAAACTATTTCAAAAGGACTCTTACCCATTGATCTATTCACTGTATCATTGTATGCATATTCAGCTTGTCCATTGATTTGGTCCCATGTTTGACCATACTCCTTTGTGAGGCATCTCAGTAAGTTACCAAGATTCTTATTGACCACCTTTGTTTGGCCATCTGTCTGTGGATGATATGCAGATCCAAAAGACAAGTTAGTACCCAGCCTTTGCCATAAGGTCTTCCAAAAATGGCTCATGAATTTGTTGTCTCTATCTGAAACAATACTAAGTGGGAATCCATGTATCCTTACCACTCTACTGAAAAACAACTATTCAATGTTACAAGCATCATGAATGGTCTTGCAAGGTATAAAATGTGCCATCTTGATAAATCTATCTACAACAACATAAATAATGTCATATCCCTGCCTTGTTCTTGGCAAACCAACTACAAAATCCATGCTTATGCATTCCCATGGTCTAGTTGGGATTGGAAGTGGCTGATAAGGACCTGGATTTGAGGATGTGCCCTTCACTTTTTGACACACTACACAGCTCTCAACATACTATCTAACATCTCTATTCATTCTAGGCCAAAAATAGAACCTAGTGACTAGCTCTTGAGTCTTATTGACTCCAAAATGATGACTAATTTCTCCATTATGTTTTTCTTGAATCAAATTCTCTCTCATAGACCCTTTAGGAACATAAAGTTGACCTCCTTTAAACAACAAATCATTCTACAAAGTATATTCAGAAAACTCACCATGAAAGTTGTTTTTAAACTCCTTGCATACCTTATAGATTTGGGCAAAATCTTCATCTTCAACATATAGGTCTTTGAAGCTATCAATACCTATGCTTTGTAGCTAAACTTCTTGGATTGTGAGCAGCCTTCTACTCAATACATCAGCAACCTTGTTTTTTACTCCCTTTTTACGCTTGATATTGAAAGTGTAGGCTTGTAGATACTCCACCCACTTCATGTGTTTTCTATTGAGTTTGTCTTGAGAGTTAAGGAAGTTGAGAGCTTGGTTATCAGTATAAACTATGAACTCCTTTGGTAGCAAGTAGTGCCTCCACTTCTTGAGTGCTTGGACTAGAGCATACAACTCTAAGTCATAAGAAGAGTACTTCTTCCTTGCATCATTTAGCTTCTCACTATGGAAATCTATTGGTCTTCCTTCTTGGCTTATGACAGCCACAATGGCCATATTATTTTCATCACATTCTACTGTAAAAATCTTGGAAGAACTAGAGTAGGCAACTCTGCTATCTTCTCCTTGAGTGTTTCAAACCCTCAGTCAGCTTGTGGTGTCCATTGAAAATTTGTCTTCATCCCACCCTTGATGGTGTTTAACATAAGTGCACAAATTCCACTAAAATGTCTAATGAACTTTCTATAATACTAAGCTAAACCATGGAAACTTCTCACCTCAGTGGTAGCCTTTGGAGTAGGCCAACTTAGAATGGCATACACCTTTCCTTGGTCCATTTTGAGGTTACCCTATGACAAAACAAACCTGAGATATACCAGCTCCTACTTCATGAAGTCACACTTCTCCAAGTTGATCATTAGATTTTCATCATGTAATTTCTTGAAAACAATTTTCAAATGCCTAATATGCTCCTCCTTAGTTTTACTGAAAACTAAAATGTCATCTAGGTAGATAACAAAAAATTTACCAATGCATTCTACCAATACCTCATTCATCAACCTCATAAAAGTTGAGGGAGCATTAGAAAAACCAAATGGCATTACAATTCGTTCATACAAACCTTCTGTAGTTTTGAAGTCTATCTTCCATTCATCTCCTTCATTAATTCTGATTTGGTCATAACCGCTCTTAAGATCAATCTTGCTAAAGTACTTTGCCTCTCCTAAACAATCCATTAGGTCTTCAATTCTGGGTATTGGAAACCTATACCTAATGGTGATTCTATTTATGGCTCTATAATTAGTACAAATTCTCCAAGCTCCTCCTTTCTTAGGTGCTAAAACAATAGGTACTACACATGGGCTTATGCTCTTTCTGATTAGGCCTTGGTCTAATAACTCTCTGATTTTCTTGGCTATTTCCTCATTCTATTGAGGGGTCATCTTATAGGTAGCTTTGTTGGGTAAGGTAGCTCCTGGTATGAAGTAAATCTTGTGGCTAACAAGCCTCTTAGGAGGTAGGGGAGTGGGCTGGCCATCATTCACAATATCCCTATACTCTTCAAGTATCTCTTTTACCTCATTTGGTATCTGTGATTTCTTGACAGCAACTTCATCTTTTGGCTTCAATACTAAAGCGAATCCAACTCATTCTCATTCTCCTAGAGTCTTCAAAAAATCCTTCTCTCCAACCATGAGCACACTTGGAATTGATGTCTTTGTCTCTCCTTCTATTAGTGATTGAATTTTGAATGTCACTCCATCTTTCCTAAATGAGTATGCATTCTTGGTTCCATCATGCATGGCTTGCCTATCAAATTGCCATGGCCTTCCAAGTAGAAGGTGGCATGCATCCATGGGAAGAATGTCACATAGAACTCTATCTTTATACTTGCCAATGGTGAACTCTACCCATGCTTTTTCTCCTACAAACACACGCTATCCTTTGTTGAGCCATGTAACCTTGTATGGATTTTCATGTGGAATCCTTTTCAAATTTAACTTGCTGGCTGCTTTCTCACTAATGATATTATCAATTGAGCCTGAATCAATAATGACTCTACACACCTTTCCCATAATCTTTCACTTCACTCTAAAGATTTCTCTCCTTTGGCTTGGTTCTTCTTTGCTTGGCTCTCTGATTAAGGTCCTCCTCATCATGAGGTTCTCACCTTCTTCTGATTCTAAAGGTACCTCTGATGACTTTCTATTGCAACTTGATTCCTCTTGGACATAGTTAACTCTCTTTCCACCTCCTTGAGAAGTAGAACCCTTTTTAGGACACTTATAGGAAGGATTCCCTAACTAACTACAATGGTAGCACTTTATGGTGGCAAAGTAGGATGCTCCTCTTCCTTGATTGTTGCTACTCCTTCCTCTCCATCTAGTGTCAGAACCTCTACCTCTGCTGGAACCTCCTCTACTTGAGTTTCCTTCCTAATTTTTAGTGAGCTTGTTCTCACTTTTCTACCTTGAATTTGATCCTCTTCCACCATAGCCTCCTTGTCCTCTTTCTTCTCTACCTCTTCCTCTTCCTCTAAAGTTTGATTCTGATTTCCTTTTGTTCTTCTCTTCCACTTTTAATGCAAGTTGGAAACACTTATGGATAGTTGTGGGAGTCCAAAAACTGATTTCCTCTTGGATATTCCATTTTAGGCCTCCAAGATTCCTAGCTACCTTGATAGTCTCATCTTATTGGACTCTTGAACTTAAGCACAACTTTTGGAATTCTTCAGTATACATAGCCACATCCAAATCTTTTTGCTTCAAACTCTGCCTCTTCTTGTGTAGCTGGATTTCATAATCCTCAGGTAGGTATTGCTCCTATACCTTGTTTAACATGGCCTTCCAATTTGAAATTAGATGCTTACCCATCTTCTCCCTCTCTTCTTGGAGGTATTTCCACCATGTTAATGCTAAACCTCTTAACCTTGACTTTGCAAATTTTACCTTCTGTGCTTCAGTTATGCCCTCACATTCAAAATGATTCTCAATACCTTCTATCCATGCCACAACTAGTTCACTATCCATTTTTCCATTAAAGAATGGAATTCCTTCAAGACTTTTGCCTCCTAGGGCCCTGAGAGCTTTTAGAAATGGCTCCTCATTCATTGGAGGGTCTAGTTCAGGTATCAAGTCTTCTTCATCAACTTTCTCCTTCCCTCTACTACTGCTGACTTCATCTCCATATTTTATTTTAGTTGCATCTGCAACTTCTTGAATTTTTTCCTTCATCTCATCCAGGGCTTCTTCAAGGAGTCTACTCCTTTCCCTTTGATCCTCTATCACTCTCTTCTATTCATCTACTTCCTTTTCCTTTCCCTTTGATCCTCTATCACTCTCTTCTATTCATCTACTTCCTTTGCAAGCTCTGCATTGGTGACCATCTTGTTTTCACCTACTGATATTGTTGGTTGGAACATCTACCACAAGCCCAATCAAAATTAGGCTCTGATACCAATCTGATGTGGACAAAAGTCTTTTTGCTACTACAAAACCAGCTTGGCTCTATTCTGAGATCTTTTTCTTAGATCCCTTAGGGTGTTCACAACCCTAAACTAAGGTAAGTCACTCTCAACTTCACCTCCTCTTCAAGACTTAGTCCCCATCGAAGTGCTTTTCATCTTCTTCTTGCTGAACCTACACAAATAGATTCATTCTTCTCACTTATTCAATGTTTTTAGAACATTGCTTTCATTCTCTTCCCTATCTGGACTATTACCAAGCTCACCTAAGGTAAGATCTCCAGACTCTTTTCTATTTCTTCTCCTACAGAAAACAAAAAGGAAACTATGTACAAGGGATCCTCTCGAGTTCCATCCCAACACATGACTCTCACCATGGATTCAGGAATCTCGAGGGGCCATCACTGCTTACAACCCAGAACAGGTGAAGAACTAAGAACTTACAAAATAGAAAGTAAAGTAACTAATCTACTTGCATGAAAAATGATCAAAGAAGGTTGATATCCACTAAACACACTATCTGCAACTTCTCATTACTGGAAAAAAAACAAAAATAGTACAATAATCTGTAACTATGTGATTTCATGTAGCTTCTCTTTTCTTCAATCTCTACTTTCTCTTCTCCCAAAAATGAAGGCTTGGGATCTTATTAATAACCATCCTCTCATTGAAATGAACCCTAACTACCCACATATTCGCAAGCATCTCTTTAGGAACCATTACAACTGACCATACTATCCATAAAAGACAATATTTGCTTCTCACAGGCCATTACGACTGACTTTACTGACAATCAGTAATGCAAAATCGACCACCAGTCTAAATTAGTGCTAGTGATACCCGACAATGTTAAATGGCACAGTGTTAATCGATAGTGTTAACAGACACAGTGTTAACCAATATAGTGTCAACTGACACAGTGTTAACTGACAGTGTTAACCAATAGTGTTAACTGAAAATCAAGAAACCAACTAAGACACCTAGCTAGACATGGATTGACCTAGTCATATCAATCTTAGGGAAAACAAAAGACCTTCTAAGGTCCACACAAACTCTCTTGACTTGGCTAGAGTCAGTACATGCCAAAAATAAGGAGCTAGGGGTTTGAGTTAGGTGTGCTCTTGTACCATCTATGTACGCTAACATCGTAGACCAAATCATTGTATACCTACTCTCCATGAGTCAGGATCCTCAACAATCTATATACATCCTCTAGTGTGATAGTCATCTCACTGAGGGGTAGATGGAAAGTGTTATGGTCAGAATGCCATCGCTCTGCCATAGTTGTCAACAAACCTTGATTCAATTGAAACTCATGGAGATCAAGGATGAAACAAAGACCACATGTCTCAATTGTATGTCTATCAGGGATGGTCAATGCGTTGACTAAATAAAATATCCAAGAAACCACACCCTATACTCCTAAACAAGGTGAATTATATTAGTTCTTTCTATTGGTGGATCATTCTAAGTCAATCAAACAAATTAAATCTATCCTTTCTCTATTTTGAGTGCATCAACCTATTATTCCTAACCTTTACATCTTGAGAAGGGATCAATTTGGCATCATTTTAATTAATCTCATTATCATATCAAACACTCATCAGTATGATTTCTCTAATATCCTAAACACTAAGTGACATCATGGAATCACATTTTCTAGCTTGGAAATCAATCAAGTCATCTAGATGATCAATCGAAGCCAATTTATCCTAGCTATCTTAGGTTTTATGCAAAATTACTTGTAGGTGGCACTTGCCTAAGTGTATGAAGCTTTTTAGCCATGTGGTGTTGAAAATCTCACATGCAGTACTTTACACATCAGAGGTGGTGCTTTACATTCTAAGCAGCCTTTTAAAGTCCTAGGCGGCTTTGTAACATACCTATATGGCTTTACAATCCTAGTATAGCGAATGGTTTTATAGGCATTGTTAACATCATTGGGTTGCACATTTTGACCTAGCTCCTTGGGGGTTGTGGATTGTTTCTATGTGGTTTTTTAAAGCACGGAGGTGGCATTTTACTAGCCTAGGCAACTTTTAAAGTTTCCTACATGGAATTTTAAATATTCTTCTAAAAAGCATCAAAATCATGAAATAAACGCTATTAAATGGATCAATAAATGCACTAGGAAGGTTGTAATCACTCACAAGAGGTTTGTAGTAAGGAGGTCTCTGATAACGGCGTGCTATCTCAACCAATGCTCTCATATGGGGACCACCATTTCTATCATTCGTCATAGGATTAGAGAAAAATCTTGATAGTAAAAAGTAAAAATGAATAGTAAATTTGGACTGTTTTCAACCTATTTAAGCTATTTTACCCTAATTTTGAATATTTTTGACCTAGTTGGACTAAATTACATATTCTGCAAACTGGGGCATCTTCTGACATCTTTTTCAGCATAATTTTTTATCAGAAATGAAATCATCTTGGATCTATTCATCATCCGTTTCATCCAATTTTTTACATCCTAACATAAAAATGTTTTCATTTCTGAGAGGGCATCAGCATATCATCAAACTGGGATTGTGTATCATATCTTACATCAAATCTAGGGCATTACAAGTTCAAAATTTAACATCAGGTTTCACATCAAGTTCTGCATGAGGTTTCACATCAAGTTCCACATTAAGTTTCACATCAAGTGCTGCATCAGGTTTCACATCAAGTTCTACATCTAGTTTCACATCAGGATATCAACCAAATTATCAATATCAGGTTTTGCATCAATTAATCAATTAGACATCAGTATCAAATCAATGATTAGGACATCAATTTTTCTTTGAATCAATGCGCTTCACACATTAATTCAAAGAGGGGCATTTATAGAAACCTAAAATTGACCAAGTGTTTCTTAATCATCCAAATCTACAAATCTCAGCCAATTGCCCTAAATCTCATCAAAATTCATCAAAATGGATCAAAATCATTCAAATGGACATTTATTAAGCAAATTGGACAAAATGAAATTAAAATCAAAGGATTAATTAATAATGACATCAAATAATCAAATATCAGCCTAAAAAGGATCAATTAAATTATATAATTGATTTTAATCAATTAATTGTATAGTTTTAAATAAAAAATAAAAATGAACCTATTCACCCTTACATGGCTAATTTAATTAATTGATTGAATTAAATAAATCTTATTTTCTTTCAACACAATTTGATCAACCAATGAGAATTGAGGATTTTGTCTTGTCCCACCCTTTGAGGACAACCATTTAAATGGCCCCCCCATTTGAAACCATTTGAGGGATCAAACTAAACCTAGGATTAGCCCATGTTCAATTCACTCTACCCCCTACCCTTGGGAATTTTCTATAAATACAAGCCATTTTGTAAGCATATCGTATCCTAGAAAATTTGAATGCATAGCATCATTACTATAGGAAATTTGTGAGCAATTGAGAGCATATTGAGTATTTTCATAGCAAATTGATCATTTTAAGAGCATAATCATGAGCATTTGAGTTGCAAAGCACACATATATTGACAATTTGAGCTAGATTTAGAGATTTTTATATCAATTTCTCATTCTAGGATTGCTCTTGAGAAAGATTAAGGCTGAGAGCTCTTTCAACAAAGCTTAGTTAGAGAACCATGAGATGTTATGGATTTTAAATGCAATTCTTTAGATTAAATTTTTTATTTCTTTCCATAGAATTGTAGTTAATTTTCCTAGTTTCATGAAGGTGTAAATTCTCAAACACAATAAGATATACTCCATTGGATATGGGCCAGTGTTTATCTCAGATGATTGTCAAGGTCCCATTCCTAGAAATGATGAGGATAAAAGAACACAAAGAAAAGGTGCTTTCAGTGTTGAACAATGTATCACCAGTGAAACCTCAAAAACTAGAATATGTTGAAAAGAAATCTCACAATAAGGGAATTGAACCTGAGGGGATGATTTCTAAGGTCACTCAAATTTATCTAAACACAAATACTTCTTCAGGAGTTGTTGATCCCTTTTTCCTAACATTGGTAATAAATGGTATGATGCTCAAAAATTGCATGATAGATTCAAGAGAATCTAATACTGTCATGCCTGTAGAAATCATGAAATCCATAGGATTGCAAGTAGATACTCCTCATGGAAGATGTCAAGAAATGGACTCAAGAGAGATCCCTGTTGTTGTAACCATTGAGGATTTACCTTACAGATTGGCTATATGCCCTGAAAGAGTATTGACTGAGTGTACTAGTGGTTGATATCCCACCACATTATGGTATGTTATTGTCCAGAAAATGGAGTACTTCAATGGGAGGTGGTATTCAGTGTGACTTGTCTTATGCCACTTTCAATATTGTTGGGAATAATTTAAAGGTGTCCAGAGAAGGTAGGACACCTCATATGATAGAGTTTCATGAAGATACTAATATTAACTATTGTGTTGATATTGATATAGAGAATTTTAGAATAAAAAGAATTCCTCATCAATGTAAATATGTTGATCCTTTAGTGAAGGAGTTAACTACATATAATGATGGTTTATGGAAAATGTATTTTGATGGAGCCTATTCTAAAGAAGGATCAAGAGCTCAAGTTTTACTTATCTTCCCATTCGGTACAACATTTAAATATTCTTTCTTGTTATCTTTCCACTGTACAAACAATACAGCTAAATATGAAGCTTTGTTTTTAGGGCTAGACATTGCTACTAAACATGGAATAAAGTGTTCAAAAGTTTATGGTAACTCAGAGTTAGTAGTAGCCAAAGTCAGGTCCAAATATGCTATGAAAAATGATAGACTGAAAATGTATAAGCATGCTATTTGGGACCAAATTGAATATTTTGATGCCTTCAATATAAATTGGATAGAAAGGTATAAAAATATTATGGAAGATTTCTTAGCCAATGTTGCTTTGAAAAATGATGTTTTAACCTTAAATGGGGTATCAATAGTTGAGATTAAGACAAGACCAGTTATCCATGACAATATTTACAACTGGAAAGTATTTGAAGATGACCAATATATCCTTAGATTTCTTCAATGCCTAGACCATTATGAAGACCAACACATAGATTTCAATACTCTACTTAAGGTCATTGATGGTAAGGATTATGTTTTGGGGAATGAGGTTTTCCGACTAAGTTGTGATCAGATTCCTAAGGTACTGGTAGAACTAGAGGCATTATTTAGTGATCAGATTGAACATACATCAAGAATAAGCAATGCCAAAATTGAGGATCTAGAGGAGATAAATTTAGGATCATAGACCACTCCTCAGATAGTTTATATTGGAAAAGGATTGGATTCCCATGTCAGGACCAATTTGATAAAATTAATAAGAAAAATAAAGCATGTATTTGCATGGTATTATGAAGATTTGAAATATTATAGGGAAGACCTTTTCCAGCATGAAACCACACTCAAAGCATATGTAAAACCATTTAGAAAAAAACAAAGACCCATTAATACACTATTGGCTCCTAAGATGCAACAAGAGTTGATGAAACTAAAGGATGTAGGAATTATCCAGCCTATCAGACATTCAACTTGCATTTCAAATCTAGTACCAGTGAGAAAAAAGAATGGTGACATAAGATTATGTGTTGATTTTAGAAATTTGAACATTGCATCCTTGAAAGATAATTATTCACTACCAAATATGGAGGCAATGTTGCATAAGGTTACTGGTTGTGAGCTATTATCAATGATGGATGGCTTTTTAGGTTACAACCAGGTACTAGTAAAATAATCAGAATAGTTTAAGACTCCATTTACTACTCCTTCGGGAACTTCTGTATATGTTAAAATGTCATTTGAACTAATGAATGTAGGAGCAAATTTTCAGAGATCCATGGATGTAGCATTCAAGGAATTTATTGATTTATTCATGGTAATCTACCAAGATGATTTGAATGCATTTTCTAATAAAGAATGGGATCATTGTGAACACCTAGAAAAACTTTTCTCCAAGCATTTAGAATATGGTGTCTCAATGAATCCTAGAAAGTGTCAATTTGCAGTCATAGAGGGAAAGTTATTGGAACATATAGTGTCGAAATATGGAGTAGGGATTGACCCTTAAAGGATAGAAGCTATTCAAACAGTTACCGCTCCTAAGAATTTCAAAGGTGTGCATTCTTCCCTAGGAAAGATCAATTTTGTCATAAGATTCATTGCAAATTTTGTTGAAATTGTCAAACCAATTATCAAGTTATTAAAGAAAGATGAAAAATTTGAGTGGAATGAATAAGCTTAGTTAGATTTTGAAAAAATTAAAAAATTATTTCAAGAGGCACCTATTTTGAAATCTCTTGATTATAGTAAGCCTTTATCATTATTCTCATTTCCATCCTTTCATACTATTTTTGTTGTTTTACTTCAGAAAGATGAGGAGGGGTTTGAACATTCTATTGCTTTCTTTAACAAATCTCTCCAAGCTACAGAGACAAATGGTGAAATGATGGAGAAGAAGGCATATGCTTTGGTGAAATTTGTTAAACCATTCAGACCCTACTTGGTTTGTGCCAAAGTACTTGCATATGTACCTTATTCAATGGTAAAGGACATCCTCATTCAATCAGAAGTGACTACTAAGAGATGTAAGTTGATTAATATAATTCAGGAATTTAACTTATAAATCCATATTACTAAATAGGTTAGAGGAGAAGGTCTAGCAAAACTTATGACAGAAGAAAACCTAGACTTGGTACGAGTGAATAGCATATTGATACAAGATTGAACAATAACAAGTATTGAAAGACAACCCTTCTATGTTGACATCATGTATTACCTTAAGAATGCCAACTATTCTGAAGTCATGACAAACAATCAAAAGAGGAATCTCAGATTGCAAGCTTAGAAGTACACCATAGTTTAAGGAGATTTGTATTGGAAAGACAGAAATGGTGTACTATGATTATGTCTAGATCAGAACAAAGATGAGAAAGTATTAGTTGAAATGCATGCTGGTGTATGTGGAGGTCATTTTTCTACTACGACTTCTGCCTATAAGAGTTTGAGGGTGGGATATTATTGGCCTAGCCTAGTTAAGGATACTCATGCATTTGTCAAAAAATGTGAGCCTTGCCAGAGGCTCTCAAATAAGTTGAAGTTCTCAGGTGCCCTTTTATTGAACCTTGTGCATGCAGAAGCACCTTTTGCAATATGGGGTATTGATTTTATTGGAGAATTTTTAGAGAAATCCAGTGGAGGAAATAGTTGGATACTTGTTGTCATTGATTATTTCACAAATTGGATAGAATAAATTCCCACCAAGAAAGCAACTAGAAAAGTGGTCAATGATTTTTTATTAGAAAACATTTTGACCAAATTTGGTGTCCCTACCAAGCTAGTAATGGATAATGATATGTGCTTTAGATCAGATGAAATCAAGGATTTCTACAAATGAATATGGTGTCATGATGTCGTACTTATCCCCATATCATCCTCAAGCAAATGGCCAAGCAGAATCTAGCAATAAAAGAATTTTAAATATTTTGAAGAAGACCTTGGAAAAGAATAAAAGAGATTGGAACACAAAGTGAAGAATAGCTCTATGGGCTGATAGAATAATAGTAAAGAAAGAAACAAGTAAGTCACCTTTTGAACTTGTATATAGTTTATAGTCTAGAATGCCTATGAATAATGTGTTACCAATTTACAAGTTTATTAAAAAAGAAGAGCTAGAAATATCTGACCCAATGCAAGATAGAATAATGCAATTAGTAGAACTTGATGAAGTGAGAAGAGAAGGTTAGAAGGAGAACATAGAATTACAATAGAAAATGAAGTATCTTTTTGATAAGAGAGTGGGTGATAGAAAATTTGTGCCTGGTGATCTAGTACTCCAGTGGAAGGTAAGAGAAGAAGATAAAGGGAAACACAAGAAGTTTGAATCTTTATGGCCTGGTCCCTTTATTATTTCTTAGAACTTTGGGAAAGATTCCTATCTATTGAATAACATGGATAAGAAATAATTTGAATTGCCAGTGCATAGGAAATTTTTGAAGCCTTTCTTTAGTTGAGAATCAAAGTTTTATGCACAGTAATTTTTTGTATTATATGTATATAGGTGTGTTTCTTTCTATTGCGTGTTTATTTCTACAGTAGGTTAGTGAGCATATTTTGAGTGGTCTACAACCAAAGATCTGTGGTTCTTGCATTAAAATTTCATTTAAGCATCCTCAAATAGAGAAACTATTGGTTGTATTTCGAGTTTTGTAGTCTACCTAAATTTTTTTGAACTTCTCAGTCATATACATGCCTAAAAGTTGAAAATCTGGTCTGAAGTTGTGAAAATCCATCTACAAAAAGTGATCTTCTAGGAAAAAATCAAGAATGATTTTAAAACCCTAATCTCTAGGTAAAATTTTCATGCATATCTAAGAAAAACCCTATTTCATTGAAATCTATTTTATTTTGTTGATTATTTTTTTAGAAAAACCCAACTACTTAAGTCACGTGTCATATTTCATATTATTCACTTAAGTCACATAGTCTCATTGTAATCTAAGAATATTCCTTTTATTATCGAGACTTGGCGATTTTGTTTAAGTCAGGTTGTCTCTATGAAAAATGAATATGATTTCAGTCTTTGTGAGTTTTCACACAAGCCATAGATGCAGATCTTGATCTTGCATTTGTCACAAAGTCTCTTTAAAAAACTAGAGTTAAAGAATCTCTTTGGTGACTCCAATTCCACTCATCCGCACTATCTTGAAAGGTGATCAGGGTTGAAAGTTGAGTTAAGGTTAATTTCATACAGTTGCATAATCAGAAAGAAATGAAAGAGTTAAGTCATAAGATCTAAGACATAGTGATAGCCATCAATCTAAAGTATAATCTTGCATTGGTCATAAAGTCTCGATGAAAACTCTTGAGTTTAAGAATGTATCAGCAACTTTGAGATTACTCAATCATGGTGTCTCACAAGGAAATCAAGGTCAAGAAGGTGATTAAAATCCTTTAGTCATGTGATCTCTTTTAAAATCTATGGTTCAGTTAAAGATAAAGAGATTAAGTGACAGCTATCAGATTGAATATAAATCTTGTGGATAGCATGTAGTCACTTTAGAAAGTCAAAAGGTCAAAAAACATTGATGTGACTAAGTGATGTTGATCCAGATTAGGAAACATGGCTAAAATATTTCAAAGGTATAAGGTAGTCGCGAAGTCTAATATAATAAAGTGAAAGTACAGAAAGTAAATGAGATTACACGTGGGCCATCCAATTAAAAGATGATTATTTGATAGTCACGTAATCTCAATAGAAACCCAGAGTAAATGAAATCTTAAAGCGACAAGAATATTACACAATCGTGTAGTCTCTAAAAGGAAACCCAAGGTTCAAAGATGAATTTGTTAAAGCTTTAGTCACAGAGTCTCGAAGAGAAGGAGAGTTAAATGTTTTCACTCAACCATTAAGAGATAGTCATTGATCTAAAAGAGGATCATATGGTTGTTGTTAAGTCTCAATAGAAAACTAGATTTAATGGTAACTATTCATCACAATGAGATCACATAGTCGCATTATCGCTGAAATAAACCATGGTGAGATGAAGGTAATACATGGATTTTTCTCCACGCCATGTTCACAATTGAAAGCCAATAGGAATGAAGAAGTTATGACATCATGTTTTAAAATATTGCTGAGTTGTTCTCAAGGAGCCAATAAGATAAAATATTGATCTCTTTTCAAATTTAATAAGGTTTTTATATGAAAAAATCATCATTTGAATTGATCATATGTCAATTTGAAATGTCATGGGTAGAAGCAAGAATTGATTTCATAGCATGCAGGAGTAAAGACAAAAAAGGCTAAATTATGAATTCATGAAAGATATTGGTGCATTTATAGGCATTATCGTTATCATTTTCTCTTACTAGTTATCAAGAATCCAAAGTTCATGATTTGCATTAGTGCTTTGCATTTTTAGTAAAAATAGAGTTACCAAGGTTTACATAGTGAATAGAGGAGATTTTAGTTCAAAAATATAGAGGTGTGATTATCAATACTGGAAGTTTAGAATTTGAAGTAACTGGCAATGGATAGTGAGGGTTTGGAGAAGATTTGTTTCAATATCAGTAAAAGAAAGATGCCTCTTCTAGCAGGGTAACTGGGGACAATGATGATGTTAAAGGGAAGAGGAATTATTCAGAGGAGTTCATTCAACTATTGCTAGGCTCTAATCAAGGCAAAAAGGTAAATGATGAGTGCTTAGGAGATAATTATGCATACATTAGAGATGCCAAGACACTAGATTGTTTTGGTTATCATTTATTTAGTTATTTTCATAAAAAAAGTGATTTCCCTATGCCCATTTCAAACCCTTGGACTAGTGGATTAGCCAAATTAGTTGTTTCTGATATATTCATTGATGTAGACTTGATCTTAGAGTTGGCCAGTCAATATGGTATTGTATCAAAGACCATCAAGAAGGATGATGACACTATTTTGGTAGCACTGGATTGAGGTTCATTTATGAAAGCTTTTGATATCTACAACCCTTGTTCTACATAAATTAATTTGAAAGCCCTAGCTGGTCAATATACTAAATAGGCAAAAACTGTAGCAAGGATGATTCAAGCTTATACTCCTAAAGGAACTAGGAACTACATTTCCCCTATTCCAAATAATCCATCACCATACTACTACAAAAAATCTAGCTTACTATATGAAGTATATATTTTATGCCCTATGCAAAGTTTTGGGTGTAGATAGTGGAAAGGAAAGGGTATCATCAGATATGTTGATGATAATCCTAGAGTTGCAGAGCTCCTATGTGAGTACTGACTATGATTACATCTAGTATGTAATAAAAAAAATGAACTAGGGATTTATTGATATTAAGAGAAAGGTAGGAAGCCCTAAGTTCCTACACTTTTCATTTCTCATGCATCTCATTATGTTCTACAATTTCAACATCATGGACCAATTCAATTTACAACTTAGAAGATTTTATCATGGATAGAAAAACCTTGTGCAGTTATGGTTAAGAGTATGGAATTATACCTCCAGGGAGTAGGAGGTTTTTTGCATTTAAGAATTGGGTAGTCTACCCGTTGTTCAATAATTTAGGGGTAGATATGACCAGACTTCTAGTAAAAGTGTTGCAATTATTCAGAACTTGTCAATTTGTTGACAAATGGAATGGTGACCATAACTAGGATGAATTCAATTGTCACAATAATTTTACATTAATCAAAGTATATGTCTGTTCATAGCCACTGCATATCTTTCCATATATAGTACCACCAAGAATATCAATAATGAAGTTTCTATGGCAACTTATGTTAACAAATAAAGAGCATTTGGCATCCCATGGGAAGGGAACTTTCACTCCTAGGTAGTTCATTGCCTCAGATTTTATAATTGGAAAGAGGGCCTATGACCTTGTTAATCTAATATGGTTGAGGCATTACAGGATGAATGTTTCCCTGTATAGGTATATTGACATAGAAGGATTCATTGAAAGTGCCATGAAATTCTTGACACCTACCATTCCAATCACCAACAGGCATCAACCCTGTGAAGAAGAAGATTTAATTAGAAACATCCTTGAAGAGGTTGTGATTACATCAAGATTATCATAGTATCCTGATTTAATGGATCTGGAGAAGCAATTGAAGAAGAAAGGAATCCCATTTGGTGGATTTTTCCCAGGACTTCCCTATTTGTAGAAATTAGAGAAGATGATTGAAAACCATAAATTGCTTAGTATCCAAATTGAAGATCAAATTTATGATAAGGACCGAGGTCCCAGTAAATAATTATCATTCGAGTATAGAAGTAGCTATTCTATCCATAGTCCAGCACCCCAAGATCAGCCACCTCATAATGAGGAAAATATTATTGATCTAACCGAAGCACATGAGGCTAAAGTGGATGTAGAGCCTCCCCAAAAGAAGAAAATAATAGAAGCAAGGGAGTCCTCTATTGAAAAGACACACAAGAAAAAAAATGATAGAATTGGTTCCCTATTCACAGGGACCAGTTCTTATGATCATCAATGAAAAAAGTTTATAAGAGAGGGAAAGAAACAAAGGGAAAACACTGATGATAATGTAGAAATGCCCCTTATTATGTGCCAAGATGAAAGGGAGCTACATCAAGAGGAGTTTAAGGATGTCCTGATATGGGCAAAGAAAGAACAAGTTGTAACACAATTGAAATCACAAGGAGGAGAGGCAATTACAAGTGAAGCATTACAAGCCCTCCAAGCATAGAAAAGTTTGACTCCTGATGAAGCTAAGAAACTTGTGAAGTCCATTGGGATGCTCTTAGTAGAAGGATGTGACTTGGCTTCAACCTTTATAATAGACCAGATCATAAGGCAATATGATGTCATGATTTCTATAGAGACCCAAATAGTAGAAATGATAAAAGGGTGTGGCTATGATTCTAAATTTGAAGCCCTTGCAATTTGGTCTCTTGCTCCTAAGAATCAAAAGCCATCATTGATTAATTCTCAAGAGAAGATGGAGGGAAACAAAATAATATGGTCTATACACAATACAGGATATCTTGAAATATCTCACGCATTGACCCATTTTGGTCACCTTAATGAGGCATAGGAAGTATAGATGTCTGATAGATATCAAAAAGTATTTGATGAAACAAGTATTATTTCCAAGGATAGAGAATTAGGTTTGATAAAGAACAATGCAATGGAAATGATAATTGCATATCCAAATAAGAAATTACAAGAGATGCCTGAAGTTGCCCCTGCTGCACCTAAAGAAGGAACATATGCTGAGAGTCAAACTGAGGATACAGTGTATGTTGCAACAGAAACAGAGTAGGAGATTAAAGAGCATAATGAGGTTTTTTTAGGAGCCTTAATGTAAATTTTGCAGCATAGGATAGATATATTAAAATATAAAGTGGATGTATTTTATGGTACTTATGGAAAATTTACTAGCTTACTAGTTGAGGTGAATAATTTTGTATCAATTTTGAACCCCTACTCTGCAACATGGTTAGTTAGAATCAAGTTATTTGAGAGGTTAGCATCATTGCAACCATTGAGATCAGATTTCCAGAAATTGTAACCCAGGTTGGAGAATAGATAGAAAGAATTGGGGTTACCTTGTCATTTTTTAAAGGTAAGGCAAATCAAATTGAGGCTACAATTAATATGTTTGGGCCTAACTATAGTAGATTTGTGCCTTCAAGCATATCAAAAGATAATCAGATCAAGCCACTAGGGGTATGGAGCATAGAATTTGACACTCTATTACCTAATAAAGAGGTATATGTTTCTAAAAATGGAGAATTGGATATGGAGAAGTACAAAAAGATCTTAGATGAGGACATTAAGGCTGAAACAAATTTTAATAAGTTCATAACAGATGTCAAGAGCATTATGGATGCTTGGTGGGAAAGGTAGAAGACACAACTAGAGAATGTTCAAAGATTTAATTGGCCAGCAGAAGATGATGTCACAACATGCGATGTCTTAACAAAGCCCAATAAGAAAAAACCTGCCACTGTTGACCTGGATATTATTGATGAAGAATAGAAAAACACCTGACACCTCCCCTTTGAGCAAATGGAGGTTAGTCATCTTGAGGACTAGTGTAAATTAGCCTATAATGGAGGTCACTAGGTCTGATGACAAATATCAGAGGCTATCCTTAACACATATTGTATGCACCATAAAATGGTCGCCTAGACTATGGGCCCCCATCCTTCAATTTATCAAATTCTTGAATCAATGCTTTGCCACATTTTCAATTCAAATCAATTTCCTTGATCAAATCGTAATTAATTCAATTATTTCAATATTTCCTAAGATTTGATCATTTCATTAATAATCGTATTTAATTAAAAGAAAACAATTCCTTTTTATTAAATAAAATAATCTTATTTAATTAAATTCATTTTTTAATTAAATAATCTTATTTTATTTAATTAAAATCTCTCTTAAATTAAATAATATTATCTCATTTAATTATAATATCCCTTTTAATTAAATTAAATAATATTATTTAATTAAGAGAAAATCCCTCTTTTTATTAAATAAAACCCCCACTTAAATCTCTCTTTGTTGAAAAAGGAAATAAATTAAATAAAAATAAATAAAGTTCCTTTTTCTACACATCTTCCTAAGTGGTGGGCTTTTTGCCTGTTAATCATAGCCTTTGATTTTGCCTCTTAATCTCTTAGATTTTACGCTAATGTTATGCTACAGGTTTGGAGAGCAATTTTGGAGGAGATTTTGAGCACTTGGGCTTGGATATTGCAACTTCTCTCTTCTTGTCTTCTTCTTTCATGCCCAATGGCAATCCATTTAGATTAATTTTGCACTTGTATGTTAGATTAGATTCATGTTTCTTTTCAGAGATTAATCTTGTATTTGTATTTCCTTTCATAGAATTATAACGCATTGTTATCATATAGATTAATTTCCTTTCATGCATTGTTATCATATAGATTAATTTTCTTTCTTGCATTGTTATCATATAGAATAGCTTCCATTTTCATTTTCATGCATACTTGATGATCATGGAGACTAGAATTCTTTCTTTTCCTCTTTGAATCTCCCATTTTATGGTGTACTTGCATGGGCACAAACTAAGTCAATCTGAGGGCCTCCATTACAAACCCTTGTACTCCATGAATAAAGATCTATGAGTCACCATTTGAGACCACATTTTTGAGAAATATTGGATACAATGATTGATAGAAGTGTAACACATTTTTAGCACACATTTTTGGTGCCCACCATGGGGCAGAAGATTCATTTTCTGTATTTATGTTTATTTTTTTTGCAATTAATTTCCATACTTTGGTATTTTCCATATTTTCCATACTTTTATAGGGAAATTTTGCGTGACATTTTGCAGGTCTGTGAATGAATTTTTGCTAGACTGTGCATTTCTTCATGCAACCCATTCTATTTCTTTATGCAAGACTTTCCACTAGTGACTGTTATTTCCTGTTTTGTTTCTAGCTAGCCTGTGCATTTCTTCACGCAGCTCACAAGGAATCTTCACGCAGTCAATGCTAAATCTTCGCATGACATTCTGCAATAGAGGAGGGTAAAATTGTAGATATTTATATCTTGTTTTTGCTGACCATTAACATTTCTATAAGCTGGTTTTTTTATATTCTGATGTTTGTTGTTTGTTTGGTTGAACTTCATCATTGGATCACTTTGGATTTGCATGGATAAACAACAAAACATTCACATTCCCTTGGACTTGAGTTATTTTTTTTCATCTCTATAACATTTGGATTTTGGAGATAAAAATAAACCTCTCATCTATTTAGCTTGAGTGTTTCTTGCTTTCATAGATCACATTTCCAATTGGTGCTCTAAAAATGGACCTAGATTTTCTTTCTTGCATATATGTTTCACATAGTAATTAGGCCCTATGAACACTATTTATGGTGATCTTGAGAGAGTGGGCTTCATTCTCTTTTCTTACATGTGAAGCTCTTCTTCACAATAGATCACCTTGTAGGTAGGAAAGGATTTGTTATTATCTCACTTGGTTTGGTCTTCAACTTTTGACGGTACTTTTTCTCTTGAGATTGGTGGTCATTGTTGTTAATATATGAACCTTGGTTGAGGTGATTTCAAATTAGGGGGTCAATTAATCTTTTTTTCTATGTCTGGGTGAGGTGAAGAATCTAGAGGATTATGCACTTTTCTCTTTTGGGAGAATCAGAAACTTGGAACCCTTGAATCCAAAACTAAGTCCCCATGTGGTCCATATTATGAGTCTTCCTTGTTAGAGAGGGTTAAGCGTAGTGGAAACTCCCTTTATTCGGTAAGCCATGTGGAAAAAACCTCAAGTGGTAATAGCCATTTCTACCATGGTAGAAACAACTGTTGTATAAATGTCCTTGTGAAAGAAATCGCCACAGGTGTGGTCTCTTGTTGGGTTGTCAGATCTCCTCAGCAGCTCCTATTTGATTAAATTCTTGGACTATGTCAAAACCTCAGTGCACCAAGATTGGATTTCACTCACTTCAGATTGAAAAATTTTCAGAGTTAACCATTACTATAAACCATAGTGCAACCAACTTTTTCTTTTCTAGAACTATGTGCATGATTGCAAAACATTTTGACAACATACACAAGTAGAATCTTTATTTATAGTGCAACCAACTTTTTATTTTCTAGGACTATATGCATGATTAAAAAACATTTTGACAACATACACAAGTAGAATCTTTAGGGAGTAGAATACTATGACACTATTCTTGTTCATGTTCAAGGTTGCTTTGTCCCTTGCTCATTGTTTGAAGACATTTGTTTTCTTTGACTCCCTGATTGTTGTCTTGCGAGCCTGATTCATGAGAAAAATGCATTAATTCATCTAGTTGGTTATTTAAAATGAACAAAATTGAGTTCCTTGTCCTTTCTGTGAGAAACCTTGAGTGAGAAAATAGTTCTTTGTGTGGCCCTATGAGTTTCTTCACGTAGTACAGTGATAATCATCACGCGATATTCTACCAACTTGCTGTCAATTTGCTATCATCCTGTCACACCATTTTTGTTTTCCTTGCATCAAACTACAAAAATTTGCATGATCCTATGGTAATATTTGCATGAGAAATCATTTCTTCACGTGAATTTGTCCTTTTTTGCTATACCAACAAGCTATTTTCTGTCAATTTTGAGCTTTCTTAACCTTCTTTCTTCTCATTTTCCAGTTTCCTTGGTCGAACTGGGTTAGATTAGGTCACTTACCCCACTGTTAAGAATATTTTTTAGCTTTGGATTCTTGCATTTTGACCTCTTGAATTAGTAAACTTTGATTTCACAGGTGACCTTGTTTGGAGTTGGTAAGCTGGAAATTGTCCTTGTTGAAAAGATAAACCTTTAGATTCTTTGATAATACACTTAGAGAGTTTTGGTAATCTCTTGTCCATTCACTTTCATATATTCAAATCTAATCAATATAACTTGGGTAAGATCATTCTCATGATCCATATGTTCTAGGATACTTATCTGAAACATGGGCACCTCTATGGTAGTGTTGGCTTACGCCTCTTCCAAATTCTATCTTATCACCTCTCTTTTTGGATAAGTTAATGCCTTTACTGTCCTAGTTCGATACCAACATCTCTTAGGGTCATCATATCTACTAGTAACTTTTATTTCATGCTAGTTACAACAAGATATCAAGTAAATCAAGTAAAATGACCTCAAGAGATCTTCAACCAATTACCCTTAGTACAAACTCGGCAGAAATGTAAGGGAAAAGAACCTATATTTGATTAATCACCTAGGAACAACTCAGAAGTTTGGTTTGATTCCAAGAGTCACCTTAGTGATTTGGGTACCCACTTATCATCTTCTCACTCTTCTATGGATATGAGTTACACAATGACTCAATGAAAGAGAGAGAAGACATGGATAAATGTATTGATGGTATATTTGCAAAGCATAGAGATGGTATTTCATTTTGTGGGTCTTCTCATGATAGTCGGCCAACTTCACCCCTTATCTCAAAAAGATATCTAGATAAACACCAAAGGGATGAGAGAGAAACATGTAAAAGAAAAGCTTATGAAGATGAGTTATCACAACATGAGAACTAAGGAGATGAGCTTTATGACACTCATGTTAATGCAACCTATACCAACAACTTGTTTATAAATTCAAGACCAAGTTCACCGCTCAAAACATCTTCAAGATACATGAGTAAAATACTTAAGAGGATTGAGCGTGAAAAGAAAGTCTTCCTAGATGAACAAGATGAAAAGGAAGAGAGTGGTGCAGGAGCACCCTCAACTTCATCCATGGTACACACATCAGTTGACCCAAATAATTTGGGTTAGGTTTATGATTGGATCTTAGATCCAATGTTCTCAATAAAGTCCTAAAATGCAAGATAAGGGGACACTAAGTGATCTTATAGACTTAGTTGTCCACCTTAGTCAAATTGGAAAAATTGGGTAGAGTAGACTAGAATAGTCTAGGGGACCTAAGGAAGGGTAGGAATGTAATTTTAGGCCTTCTAAGATCCCATATGGAGTAAAACCACTGAACTTTACAAGTTTAGTTAGTTTTGACAACTTTTGTAAAAAGTTGTTAAAAGTTGTCAAAGTTGCTAAGTGCAACTTTTGCAAAAAGTTGCAAATTTTGAATCCCAACATTCACAACCACCTTTGTTAGTTGGAACCACTTGGGAATAATATTTAATAGAGCAAAAAACTCTCTCCATATTAGGAGTGAACAATTTGTAAAGTTTTTGAATTGAAATCAATAAAATCTAAACTATTTTCTGCATTCCTAACTGATTTTTAGAGTTGTACGGCCCTATACGGTTCCCAATACACCATTGAAGTTGGGGAAAAGTTTATGCAGTTTCTTAGTGGAATGTTCCATTTTTTTTTAAGTCTTCAACTGTAGGGGATCAAGAGATATCAATTTTTGATTTTTGACTGGTCTGTGAAAGGCCCTAACTAGGGTTTCGACACTAAAATCCTCTTTCCCAAAGCCTCAACCATGGGAAAATTATGAACCTTTGGGGAGATTAAGGGGGAGGATGTAATTTAATAATTTTGAGCTCTTAGATCAGGAGGTAGTCTTTGAAGAGAGACATGATTGAATCTTTGGGATAGGCATCCATATGTGACTGTCCAGTTTTGAGTTTTTAAGGCACAACTCAGGCCAGGAGTGGAATCAAAGTCTGAATCCTTGGATTTAGATGTATTTTATGATCCTACAAGTGTCCCAATTGGTGGGATAATAAATTGAGTTGAGATTATAGTAATTGCTTTGGAAAAGTGGCCTATTAGCCCTTTTAGGGCTAGGAGAGATTTGAGGATAGTAAGAGTTAGGGGATTGGTCTAGAACCCTAGCTTTGAGGGTGTTGTTGTTATGTTAATTAGAGACTTGTGGGGTGGTTAAAAATTTATTTGGTGGAGTTCCAATTAATTTTCCCTTAGAAATCCTTATTTCTCCTTGTAGCCCTATGGTGGGATTGGTATCCAAATTTGATCTCAGTAACAACTCAATGGTGGATTTGTGTTTTATTTAATCTAATATGATGATCTAAAGTTGATAGAACCCTTGTTTCAGCCCTGGAATTCTTGGTTCTAGTTGTGCCCTATTTTAGACATTTTGGGTGTTGAAGGCTAGTGGAAGACCTAGTCTTGTGAATAGGGGTTTTGGGAACTCTTTAGTAGAGCCCTAGATTATGGAAGTAGGGGTGTTGTGGATCCCTAGAGAGTTAGAATTAACATAGTTTTGGGCTTTTCTCAAAGTGGTATCAGAGAAACTAGTAGATCCTGGGAAGAAGACAAAGTTGTAATCATGTCCGATGTAGGAGATACCAGTGAACTTGCTAATAGAATGACCTATGCTAAACTACTAAGGATGGTGAAACAAAATGATGCAAAGAAGATGTTGATGAGGTAGGAAATGGAAAGGCTCAAGGAACAAGTCAAGAGAGGGGGTAGTGGAAACTCTAGAATTGAAGAAGAGGGGAGTGATGAAGAGACCCTTTGGCAGGAAGATGAAGAAGACTAAATACCTGTTGAACAAAGGCTACTATTAAAGACTTTCAAATCCATATAGATGAGAACCATGGATACCAAACTTGACCTACCTATCTACAATGGAAATATGAATCTAGAAGAAGTCATGGATTGGATTGATGCACTCACAAGTTTCTTTGACTATGAGGAGATACCAGAGCATCAAAATGTTAAGATAGCAAAGTCCAAGTTGAATTGATCTGCCCTAACTTGGTGGAACATCACTAAAGCAGAGAGGGTGAAGATGGGGAAGAATCCAGTAAGAACTTCGAAGAGTATGGTGACCTTGGTGAAGGAATCCTATGTACCTAAGGACTATAAAGTTCAACTACAGAAGAAGAGACAAATTCTAAGGCATAAGGAAATGGACATCTCAATTTATACTAAGGAATTCCAAAAGCTTATCATGAAGTCTAAGTTGGTTGAACCAGAGAGTGTCAAACTTGCTAGATATATGTAAGGGTTGAGGATAAACATATAAGATGAACTACATTTGTGTTCCCCTACCACTGTCCAAAAGTGCTATCAATTAGTACTGAAGGTTGAATAAAAAATTAAAAGGAGACAAGAGAAAAGTGGAAGAGGCAGAGGCCAGAGAGACTTTGGTAGTCGAGGAAGAGGAACAAACAATGGGAGAGGACAAGCTCCTATAAATTTTGGTGAGACCAATTGGAAAGAAATAAGTCAAGAGAATTCCTTTGGGGAGGGAAGTTCTAGAGGCTCCTAGAGAGGAAGGAGAGGTTATTCAAGGGGAAGGTTTGGAGGAAGACATTCAGGACCTCCAAGGTGCTATAGATGTAACCAAATGGGGTACTTAGCATCCAAGTTTTCTGAAAAGGAAAGCAATCAAACAGAGAGAAGGGCAAACATGTTTAGGGAAGAAGAGAACCAAGGAGATTGCTCACATGGATCTTATGCAACAACTTAGGAAGGAGAATTCCTTATGATGAGAAGGACATTATTGAAGGATCCAAACACTCAAGAGCCACCTCAGAGGAAGAACTTAATAAGAACCACATGAAAGATGGGGAACAAAGTCTATAGGATGGTGATTAACAGTGGGTGTACAGAAAACTTGGTGTCAGAGGAGGTAGTAAAGAAACTAAATATTAGGAGGGTGCCACATCCTAACCCTTACAAGGTATCATGGCTAACTAAGAAGAAACAGACTATCATAGAGGAACAAGCTTGGGTGGAACTCCAACATGGAAACTACAAGGATAAAGTTATCTATGATATTGTCTCCATGGATGCATACCATCTGCTACTTGGGAGACCATGGTAGTATGATTTGGAGGCTCACCATGATGGGAGAATAAACACCTACACCATCAATCACAAAGGGGAAATGGTAACATTCTTACCACTATCTGATTTTGTAGAAGAACAAAAGCATTCAAAATTTTTGTTTGAAGGTAAGAAAGATTTTTTGAAAAATTTGAAAGAAGAAAAGACTCATTGTTATGCTTTAGTCATTTTACCTAAAGATTATAGACCTAAGAAGGTTGAGAAAGAAGTAAAACCCTTAAGGAAAGTAGGCTCTAAAGAAGTTTTAGACCTACTTTACCAGTATAAAGATATTGTGACCAAAGATTTACCAAATGAGTTTCCCCCAATCAGAGACATAAGTCACAACATAGGATTGATTCTAGGAGCAACCTTGCCCAACAAGGTAGCATACAAGTTAAACCTAAACAAAAAAATTAGGTGGAAAGAAAAATTAAAGAACTCTTGGATAACAGTTTGATTATAAAAATATTTAGTCCTTGTGCAGTACCAGCTCTTTTGGCCCCTAAGAAGGAAGGTACATGGAGATTGTGCACTGATTCTAGAGCTATAGAAAGAATCACAATTAGGTATAGGTTTGCTATGCCTAGGATAGATGATCTAATGGATCACTTAGGAGGTGCAAGGTACTATTCTAAGGCGTATTTGAAGAGTGGCTACCACCAAATTAGGATTAGGGCTGGAGATGAGTCGAAAACTACCTTTAAGACCAATGAAGCCTTGTATGAATGGAGTGTGATGGTCTTTGGCCTATCTAATGCCCCTAGCACATTCATGAGGCTCATGAATGAGGTGCTCAAACCAATCCTTGGAAAAAATTTCATAGTATACCTTAATGACATCCTTATCTTTACCAAAAGTAAGGAGGAACATTTGGAACATCTTAATTTGGTCCTAAATAGATTGCATGAAGAGAATCTTTTCATAAATTTGGAGAAATGTGTTTTAATGCAGGAAGAACTCATATATTTGGGATTTTTACTCTCAGGAGGGAACATCAAGATGGACCTTGAGAAGGTAGAAGCCATCTTGAATTGGTCTTCTCCTAGGACACTGACAGAAGTCAGGAGTTTCCATGGGCTGGCATCTTTTTACAAAAAATTCATAAGGAATTTCAGTCAATTGTGTGCTCCTATCCTTGAAACAATAAAAGGTAGACAGAAGTGCAAGTTTGTGTGGAACAAAGATGCATAAGAAGCCTTCCAAATGCTGAAAAATAAGGTAATGGAAAAGCCTATCTTAGTCTTTCCTGATTTTCAAAAGATATTTACTATTGAATGTGATGCTTCTAACCTATCTATTGGGGCTTTCTTAAGCAAAGAAGGGAGTCTTGTATCCTTTTTCAATGATAAATTAAATGAAGAAAATAGGAAATACTCCTCTTATGACTTGGAACTATATGCATTAGTTCAGTCATTGAAGAAACGAAGGCACTATCTCCTGCCAAAAGAATTTGTTTTCTTCATAGACAACCAATCCTAAAGTTTCCTAAATAGTCAAGAGAAATTAAGCCATAAACACATGAAGTGGGTAAAATCAATACAAGTCTACTCCTTCTTAATCAAACATAAAAAGGAAGTTTCCAATAAGGTTTCTGATGGATTGAGTAGGAGATATTTAGTTGTGCAACAAATCCAACTCCAAAGTCTAGGGATTGATTCATTGAAGGACATGTATAAGGATGATAATGATTTCAAAGATATTTAAAAGGCATGTTCTGAATTTTCAGAGGCTTACCATGTGGAGTATAAAAACAATTTGATACAAAATGGACTCTTGTTCAAGGGAAAATAGCTATGCATTCCAAGGTGTTCAATGAGGGAGAACATCATTAGAGAAAAATATAGAGGTAGCATGGGAGGACATTTTGGTTTGGATAAGACATTAGAACATGTGAGAAGGTTCTATTATTGGCCTAAACTTCAAACTAAAGTAAGGAAGATTGTAGAGACATGCACAATATGTCAAAGGGCCAAGGGTACATCCACAAATGCAGGACTATATCAACCTCTACCTATTCCCACAAGACCTTGGGAGAGTTGTAGCATGGACTTTGTGATGGGATTGCCTAGAACACAAAAGGGATATGATAGCATCTATGTTGTAGTGGATAGGTTTAGTAAAATGGCCTACTTTATCCCTTTTATAAGCACTAATGATGCATCAGAAATTGCAAGTTTTTTCTTCAAGGAAATAGTGAGGATTCCTGGCTTACCTAAAACCATTCTCTCTGATAGAGATATGAAGTTTATTGGTCACTTTTGGAGAACCTTGGGGAAAAGGTTAGCGACTAATTTAAGCTTTATTTATGCCTACCATCTGTAAATGGATGGGTAGACAGAGGTGGTAAACAAATCACTTGGCAATCTGCTTAGGTGTTTGACCAAATAGTACGGAGACAAGTGGGATGCAATCCTTCCCCAAGTAGAGTTTTCTTTCAATGACTCAATCAATAGAAGTAAAAGGAAGAGTCCCTTTAAAATTGTGTATGGAAAGAGTCCAAGAGGCATCTTGGAACTCAGAGAGTTACCACAAACCACTACAGTCAGTTCTCATGGAGAAGAGTTTGCAGAAAGTATGAAAGAAATTCATGATTCAGTGAGATTGGCACTTGAGAAGAGTGCAGACAAGTATAAACAAGCCAAAGAAAAGAATAGAAGATATGTTCAATTACAGGTGGGAGACATGGTGTGGCATATCTCAAGAAGGAGAGATTACCTAAAGGAAAACACACCAAACTACTCATGAAGAAAGTAGGACCCTGTTTGGTCTTGAAGAAACATGGATTGAATGCATATGAGATTGAATTACACTCACACCTTGGCATCTCTCCTATATTCAATATTTTTGATCTAACCCCATATAAAGGTGATGTAGATACATGTTCTGAAGTACAAGTGGAAGAACTTGAATAATATATTGCTAGTCTACCCTCTCATGCACCAAAGAGGCTTGAGAAGATTTTGGACACCAAGATCATCAAAAAGACAAGAAATAATATTTACAAGAAATATTTGGTCAAATGGAAAGATAGTCTTGAGGAGGAATTTGTATGGATGGATGAGCAAGAAATTCAGAAGCATGGCTCTAGTTTAGAACACCTCATCTCAAGAGGACTTGAGATCAATGCACCCCAGGAGTATTGTGCAGGAGCACCCTTAATTTCATCCAAGGTACACAAATAAGTGGACCCAAAAAAGTTGGGTTAGGGTTATTATTATATCTTAGATCCAATGTTCTCAATAAATTCCTAAAATGTAAGACAAGGGGACACTAAGTGATCTTATAAACTTAGTTGTCCACCTTAGTCAAATTGGAAAAATTGGGTACAGTAGAATAGAATAGTATAGGGGACCTAAGGAAGGATAGGAATTTCATTTTAGGCCTTTGAATATCCCCTATGGATTAAAAACATCAAACTTTACAAGTTTAGTTATTTTTGACAAATTTTGCAAAAAGTTGTTAGAAGTTGTAAAAGTTGCTAAGTGCAAATTTTGCAAAAAGTTGCAACTTTTGAATCCTAACATTCACAACCACCTTTTTCAGTTGGAACCAATTGGTAATGATATGTAATGGAGGAAAAACCTCTCTCTATAGTCAAAGTGAACAATTTGTAAATTTTTTGAATTAAAATCAATACAATTTAAACTATTTTTTGCATTCCTAACTAATTTTTAGAGTTGTACAACCTTGTACAGATCCCAATGCACCATTAAAGTTGGGGAAAAGTTGATGCAATGTCCTAGAAAAATGTTCCATTTTTTTTGAATTCTTCAAGGGAAGGGGATTGAGAGATATCTATTTTTGATGGCTCACTAGTCTGTGGAAGGCCCAAACTAGGGTTTCAACACTAAAATCCTCTTTCCCAAAGCCTCCCCCATGGGAAAATTTTGAGCCTTTAGGGAGAATAAGGGGGGAGAATTTAATTTATTACTTTTGAGTTCTTAGATCAGGAGGCAGTTGGTGAAGAGAGAGATGATTGAATCTTTGGGAGAGGCATCCATATGTGACTATCCAATTTTGAGTTTTTAAGGCACAACTCGAGCAAGGGGTTGAATGAAAGTTTGAATCCTTGGATTTTGATGTTTGGTATGATCCTACAAGAGTCCCAATTGGTGGTATAATAAATTGAGTTGAGATTCTAGTAGTTTCTTTGGAAAAATGGCCTATTAGCCTTATTAGGCCTAGCAGAGATTTGAGGACAGTAGGAGTTAGCGGATTGGTCAAGAACCCTAGCTTGGAGGGTGTTGTTTTTATGTGGATTAGAGACTTGTGAGGTAGTTAAAAAAAATTTGGTGGAGTTTCAAGTAATTTTTCCTTAGAAATCCATATTTCTCCTTGTAGCCCTATGGTGGGATTGGTATCAAAATTTGATCTTAGTAACAAATCAATGGTGGATTTGTGTTTTATTTCATCTAATATGATGATCTAAAAGAACCCTTTTTTCATCCCTGGATTATTTATTTCTAGTTGTGCCCTATTTTAGCCCTTTTGGGTGTTGAAGGCTAGTGGAAGACCTAGTCTCGTGAATGTGGGTTTTGGGAACTCTTTAGTAGAGCCCTAGATTGTGGGAGTAGGGGTGTTGTGGATCCCTATATAGTCAGACTTGACATAGTTTGGGGCTCATCTCCAAGTGGTATCAAAGCAACTAGTAGATCTTTGGAAGAATACAAAGTTGCAATCATGTCAAATGTAGGAGATGACAGTGAACTTCCTAATAGAATGACCAATGTTGAACTACTAAGGGTGGTGAAAGAGCATGATGCAAAGAGGAAGTTGATGAGGCAGGAAATGGAAAGGCTCAAGGAACAAGTCAAGAGAGGGGGTAGTGGAAACTATGGAATTGAAGAAGAGGGGAGTGATGAAGAGACCCCTTGGCTGGAAGATGAAGAAGAGGAAACCCCTGTTGAACATAGGCTATTCTTAAAGACTTTGAAATCCATGGAGAGGAGAACCATGGATACCAAAATTGACCTACCTATCTACAATGGGAACATGGATCTAGAAGAAGTCATGGATTAGATTGATGCACTCACTAGTTTCTTTGACTATGAGGAGATACCAAAGCATTAGAATTATAATATAACAAAGTCCAAGTTTAAGGGATCTTCTCTAACTTGGTGGAACTTCACTCAAGTAGAGAGGGTGAAGATGTAGAAGAATATAGTAAGCAATTGGAAGAATATGGTGACGTTGGTGAAGGAATCCTATGTACTTGAGGACTATGAAGTTCAACTACATAAGATGAGACAAAGTCTAAGGTAGAAGGAAATGGACATCTCAATTTATACTAAGGAATTCCAAAAGCTTACCATGAAGTCTAAGTTAGTTGAACCAGAGAGTGTCAAACTTGCTAGATATATGCAAGGGTTGAGGATAAACATCCAAGATGAACTAAGTTTTTGTTTCCCTACCACTATCAAAAAGTGCTATCAATTAGCACTCAGGGTTGAAGAAAAAATTAAAAGGAGACAAGAGAAAATTGAAAGAGGTAGAGGCCAGAGAGAATTTGGTAGTAGAGGAAGAGGAAAAAACAATGGGAGAGGACAAACTCCTATAAATTTTTGTGAGACCAGTTAGAAAGAAATCAGTCAAGATAACTCATTTGGGGAGGGAAGTTCTAGAGGCTCCTATAAAAGAAGGAGAGGAGATTTAAGGGGAAGGTTTGGAGGAAGACATTCAGGACCTCCAAGGTGTTACAGATGTAACCAAGTGGGGCACTTAGCATCCAAGTGTCTTTAAAAGGAAAGAAATTAGACAGAGACAAGGTAAAACATGGTTAGGGAAGAAGAGAACAAAGGAGACAAATCACAGGGATCTTATGCACCACCTGAGGAAGAAAAATTCCTTATGATGAGAAGAACACTATTGAAGGCTCCAAAAACTCAAGATCTTCCTCAAAGGAAGAACTTATTTAGAACCACATGCAAGGTGGGAGACAAAGTTTGCATGATGGTGATTGACAGTTGGTCTACGGACAACTTGGTGTCACAAGAGGTAGTAAAGAAACTAAAGTTGAGGAGGGTGCCACATCCAAACCCTTACAAGGTATCATGGCTAACTAAGAAGCAACAGAATGTCATAGAGGAACAAGCTTGGGTGGAACTCCAACTTGGAAACTACAAGGATAAAGTTCTTTGTGATATTGTCCCCATGGATGCATGCCATCTGCTACTTGGGAGACCATGGTGGTATGATGTGGAGGCTGACCATGATGGGAGACTGAACACCTACACCATCAGTCACAAAGGGGAAAAGGTAACATTCTTGCCACTATCTAATTTTTTAGAAGAATAAAAGGATTCCAAATTTTTGTTTGTAGGTGAGAAAGAGTTTTTGAAAAATTTGAAAGAAGAAAAGACTCCTTTTTATTCTTTGGTCATTTTACCTAAAGATAATAGACCTAAGAAAGTTGAGAAATTAGTAAAAACACTAAGGAAAGTAGGCCGTAAAGAAGTAGCAGACCTACTTGACCAGTATAAAGACATTGTGACAAAATATTTACCAAATGAGTTTCCCCCAATCAGAGACATAAGTCACAACATAGACTTGATTCTAGGAGAAACCTTGCTCAACAAGACAACATAAAAGATAACCCCTGAACTAAAAAAAGAGATGGAAAGACAAATTCAAGAACTCTTGGATAAGGGTCTGCTTACAAAAAGTCTTAGTCCTTGTGTAGTACTAGCTCTTTTGGCCCCTAATAAGGAAGGCACATGGAGATTGTGCACTAATTCTAGAGCTATAAACAAAATCACAATTAGGTATAGGTTTCCTTTTCCTAGGATAGAGGATCTATAGGATCACTTAGGAGTGCAAGGTACTATTCTAAGGTGGATTTGAAGAGTGGCTACCACCAAATTAGGATTAGGGATGGAGATGAGTGGAAAACTTCCTTTAAGACCAATGAAGGCTTGTATGAATGGAGGGTGATGTCCTTTGGCCTATCTAATGCCCCTATCACATTCATGAGGCTCATGGATGAGGTGCTTAAACCATTCCTTGGAAAATTTGTCATAGTAAACCTTTATGAGATCAATATCTTTAGAAAAAGTAAGGAGGAACATTTGGAACATCTTAATTTGGTCCTAAAGAGATTCCATGAAGAGAAGCTTTTCATAAATTTGGAGAAATGTGTTTTTATGTAGGAAGAACTCATATATTTGGGATTTGTAGTCTCGGGAGGGAACATCAAGATGGAACCTGAGAAGGTAGAAGCCATCTTGAATTGGCCTTCTCCTAGAACAATGATAGAAGTTAGGAGTTTCCATGGGCTGACATCTTTTTATAGAACATTCATAAGTAATTTCAGTCAGTTGTGTGCTCCTATCCTTGAAACCATCAAAGGTGGACAGAAGTGTAAGTTTGTGTGGAACAAAGATGCAGAAGAAGCCTTCCAAATGTTGAAAAAGAAGGTAATTAAAAAGTGTATCTTACTCTTTCCTGATTTTCAAAAGATATTTACTATTGAATGTGATGCTTCTAACCTAGCTATTGGGGTTTTCTTAAGCAAAGAAGGGAGGCCTATAGCCTTTTTCAGTGAGAAAATAAATGAAGCAAACATGAAATACTCCTCTTATGACTTGGAACTATATGCATTAGTTTAGTCATTGAATAAATGGAGGCACTACCTCTTTCAAAAAGAATTTTTTATCTACACAGACAACCAAGCCTTAAGTTTCCTAAACAGTCAAGAGAAATTAAGCCATAAAAACATGAAGTGGGTAGAATCAATACAAGCCTACACCTTTTCTATCAAACATAAAAAGGGAGTTTCCAATAAGGTGGGAGATGCATTGAGCGTGAGATCTTTAGTTGTGTAACAAATCCAATTCCAAATTGTAGGGATTGATTCATTGAAGGACATGTATAAGGATGATAATGATTTCAAAGATATTTATAAGGTGTGTTCTAAATTTTTAGAGGCTCACCATGTGGAGTATATAGACAATTTGATACAAAATGGACTCTTGTTCAAGGGACACTAGCTATGAATTCCAAGGTGTTCAATGAGTGAGAACATCATTAGAGAAAAACATGCAAACAGCATGGGAGGACATTTTGGTTTGGATAGGACATTGGAATAGGTGAGAAAGTTCTATTATTGGACTAAACTTCAAAATAAAGTAAGGAAGATTGTAGAGACATGCACAATATGTCAAAGAGCCAATGTTACATCCATAAATGCATGACTATACCAACCTCTACCTATTCCCACAAGACCTTGGGAGAGTTGTAGAATGGACTTTGTGATGGGATTGCCTAGAAAAAAAAAGGGATATGTTCGCATCTATGTTGTAGTGGATAGGTTTAGTAAAATTGCCAACTTTATTCCTTGTATAAGAACTAATGATGCATCAACAATTGCAAGTTTTTTCTTCAAGGAAATAGTGAGGATTCATGGCTTACCTCAAAACATTCTCTTTGATAGAGATGTGAAGTTTATTGGTCACTTTTGTAGAACCTTGTGGAAAAGCTTAGGGACTAATTTAAGCTTTAGCTCTTCCTACCATCCACAAATAGATGGGCAGAAAGAGGTGGTAAACAAATCACTTGGGAATCTACTTAGGTGTTTGACCAAATAGTATGGAGACAAGTGGGATGTAGTCCTAACCCAAGCAGAGTTTTCTTTTAATGACTCAGTTAATAGAAGTATAGGGAAGATTCCCTCTCAAATTGTGTATGGGAAGAGTCCAAGAGGCAACATGGAACTCAGAGAGTTACCACAAACCACTCTAGTCAGTGCTCATGGAGAAGTGTTTTCAAAAAGTATGAAAGAAATTCATGATTCAGTGATATTATCACTTGAGAAGAGTGCAAACAAGTATAAACAACCAAAATACAAGCATAGAAGAGATGTTCAATTGCAAGTGGGAGATATGGTGTGGGCATATCTCAAGAAGGAGAGATTACCTAAAGGCAAACACACCAAACTACTCATAAAGAAAGTAGGACCCTGTTTGGTATTGAAGAAACATGGGTTGAGTGCATATGAGATTGAATTACCCTCACACCTTGGCATCTCTCCTATATTCAATATTTTTGATCCAACCCCATATAAAGGTGATGCACATTTAGGTTATAAAGTACATGAGGAAGAACTTGAAAAAGATATTGCAAGTCTACCCTCTCATCCACCAAAGAGGGTTGAGAATATTTTGGACACCAAGATCATCAAACAGACAAGAAACAATGTTTACAAGAAATATTTTGTTAGATGGAAAGATAGTCTTGAGGAGGAATCCATATGGATGGATGAGCAAGAAATTCAGGAGCATGGCTCCAGTTTAGAAGACCTCATCTCAAGAGGACTTGAGATTAATGAACCCTAGGAGTATGGTGTAGGGTCACCCTCAAGTTCATCCATGGTACACAAATTAGTGGACCCAAAAAAGTTTGTTTAGGGTTATGATTCGATCTTAGATCCAATGTTCTCAATAAAGTCCTAAAATGTAAGACAAGGGGACAATAAGTGATCTTATAAACTTAGTTTTCCACCTTAGTCAAATTGAAAAAATTGGGTAGAGTAGAATAGAATAGTCTAGGTGACCTAAGGAAGGGTAGGAATGTCATTTTAGGCCTTTGAAGATCACCTAAGGAGTAAAAACATTGAGCTTTACAAGTTTAGTTATTTTTGACAACTTTTGCAAAAAGTTGTTAGAAGTTGTAAAAGTTGCTAAGTGCAACTTTTGAATCCTAATTTTCACAACCACCTTTTTCAATTGGAACCACTTGGTAATGATATGTAATGGAGGAAAAACCTCTCTCTATAGTCAGAGTGAACAATTTGTAAATTTTTTGAATTGAAATCAATACAATCTAAACTATTTTCTACATTCCTAACTAATTTTTAGAGTTGTACGACCCTATACGGATCCCAATGCACCATTGAAGTGGGGGAAAATTTGATGAAATTTCTTACTAGAATGTTCCATTTGGTTTGGATTCTACAAGTGTAGGGGATCAAGAGATATCCATTTTTTGATTGTTCACTGCTCTGTAAAAGGCCCTAACTAGGGTTTCGACATTAAAATCCTCTTTCCCAAAGCCTCCACCATGGGAAAATTATGAGATTTTGGGGAGAGTAAGGGGGGAGAATGTAATTTAGTAATTTTGAGGTCTTATATTAGGAGTCAATTGGTGAAAAGAGAGAAGATTCAATCTTTGGGATAGGTATCCATATGTGACTATCCATTTTTGAGTTTTTAAGGCATAATTCAGGCCAGGGGTAGAATGAAAGTCTGTATCCTTGGATTTAGATGTTTTGTATGATCATAAAAGTTTCCCAATTGGTGGGATAAGAAATTGAGTTGAGATTATAGTAGTTGCTTTGCAAAATGGACCTATTAGCCCTATTAGGCCTAGTAGAGATTTGAGCATAGCAGGAGTTAGGTGATTGGTAAAGAACCCTAGCTTGGAGGGTGTTGTTTTTATGTGGATTAGAGACTTGTGGGGTGGTTAAAACTTTTTGTGGTGGAGTTCCAAGTAAGTTTCCCTTAGAAATCCATATTTCTCCTTGTAGCCCTATGGTGGGATTGGTATCCAAATTTGATCTTAGTAACAACTCAATGGTGGATTTGTGTTTTATTTTATCTAATATGATGATCTAAATTTTATAGAACCATTTTTTCATCCCTGCATTTCTTGGTTCTAGGTGTGCCCTATTTTAGCCCTTTTGGGTGTTTAAGGCTAGTGGAAGACCTAGTCTTGTGAATGTGGGTTTTGGGAACTCTTTAGTAGAGTCCTAGATTGTGGGAGTAGGGGTTTTGTGGATCCCTATAGACTCGTACTTGACATAGTTTTGGTCTCTACTCCAGAGATATTTAGACTCCTAGAAATGGAAAGGAAAGACTTTGAAGAAGAGAAAAATAGGCTCTTGGCTCAGCAACTTAATGATCATTTCAACAACATGCATGTTAGTGGTGGACACAAATCTCCTCCATCTACTCCTCCTAAGACTCCATGAAGTGGGAGACATTCAGGAATTCCATCACAATCTAGCCCTAGAGGAAGAAGGGCTTTGAGACATGATCATTATAGGAGACAAACACCTCCTAGGAACTCAAGACAACCTTCACAACATTCTCATCATTGTTCACAGTATGGGGGTAGTATCTCAATTTTTTACCTTAGCTCCTGATGAAGGGGAAGGCAGGAGGATCCCGAATGGAGATGTCCTATCCCCCAACCAATAACCACATAATGGAATATAAATAACAACACAGAGATTTATATCCACATAATGCAAATACTCATAATAGAATCATTATATTTTCATCCAACATGCCCGGCTATAAGGCCTTCCGGGTTACGGCCAAATACAATGCAATTAAAATAGAAAATCTATAAGGTCTCGCAAGATCCAAATGAAACCCTAGCTATCCAAGATCCACACACTGGTAGGAACACCCAAGGAAGATCTAAACTTGTGCTCGCAAGCCCACCAAGCAATCTCCTTGTTTCTTAAGCTGCAGCCACTAGCTCCTCTCAAAACTCGCTCCTCTACCTCTTCCTCTTCTTCAAGATCAATGAATCATCCTAGCTATTCTAGAGCCACACACTGGTAGGAGCCCCCAAGTAAGATCTAAACTTGTGCTCGCAATTCTACCAAGCAATCCCCTTGTCCCCCAAGCCGCAGCCACTAGCTCTTCTCAAAACTCGCTCCTCTACCTCTTCCTCTTCTTCCGAGATGAATGAATAATGACTAAAGACTTCCCCCAAAACCCCTACTTATACCAATCTAAGCCATAGGTCGGCCCTGAATATAAATTAAATACAAACACATAAATTATATGCCACAAGTCGGCCAACAACAACAATTAAATGCCCAAAATTGATGTCTTAGTAAAATCACGATATCTCCTAGCTCTAGATGAATTAGGACTCATTCTTTGAACCATAGGTATAAATCTAGGCCCTATTCAATCCATAAAATTTTCATCCTCTAACTATTTGTGGAAAATTACTTATATGACCTATAATAGGCACCAAATTCCTAAGCAAGGCCGAGCTCCTCCCAATCCATGCCAAGCAACCAAGACCATGCCAAGTTCAATTAAATACATCAAAACCAACTACCCAAGACCCAAATAGGTCCACACAACTCTACCAAATCCCTCACACATGAAAATAAGTCCACACAACTCCATCAAATCTCCCAAACATGCAAGATAGCCAACTACCCTGGGATGCTCCTGCATCAGACTCCCCAAGTGCA
>MU227465.1:1114959-1141690 GCA_018584345.1 Thuja plicata | reverse complement strand
ACACTGGTAGGAGCCCCCAAGGAAGATCTAAACTTGTGCTCGCAAGTCCACCAAGCAATCCCCTTGTCCCCCAAGCCGTAGCCACTAGCTCTTCTCAAAACTCGCTCCTCTACCTCTTCCTCTTCTTTCAGGATGAATGACTAATGACTAAAGACTTCCCCCACAACCCCTAATTATACCAATCTAAGCCATAGGTCAGCTCTGAACATAAATTAAATAAAAACACATAAATTATATGCCACAAGTCGGCCAACAACAACAATTAAATTCCCAAAATTGATGTCTTAGTAAAATTGTGATATCTCCTAGCTCCGAATGAATTAGGACTGGTGCTTCGAACCGTAGGTAGAAATATAGGCCCTCTTAAATCCATAAAATTTGAATACTATAAATCTTTGTGGAAAATTACTTATACAGCCTATAATAGGTACAAAATTCCTAAGCAAGGCCAAGCTCCTCCCAATCCATGCCAAGCAACCAAGACCATGCCAAGTTCCATTAAATACATAAAAACCAATTACCCAAGACCCAAGTAGGTCCACACAACTCTACCAAATCCCTCACACATGAAAATAAGTCCACACAACTCCATCAAATATCCCAAACATGTAGGATAGACAACTACCTTGGGATGCACCTGCATCACCTCCCAAGAATTTACGAAAATGAAACAAGAGACTCTTTTCCAACAACATGTGGAGAAATATTTAGAGAAAAACAAAGACAAGTTCCTAGAGAGTGTTCTCAACAAGGGTGCTAGATTCCCTTACAACTTTGATGTGGACAAAAATATTAAGAAGCAAGGTCCATCTCAAGAAGAAGAGATCAAAAAACTTAAGAGCATGATGGAAAAAGTGTTAGCACCCAAGAATTATTTTTCACTTGATTCAATTTTTCCTAATCTTTTTGACAAAAGTGTTAACATGAAAGAATTCCCTAGGAAGATTGAAATCCCCCAATATGACAAGTATGATGGGAATGGAGATCCACATGAACATGTTTGCCAATTTTATACCACAAGTTTTGAGTTCCATCAAGATGACTCATATCTCATGAGATTGTTCCCAAGGAGTCTTAAGGGTCAAGCGATGGAATGGTTCACCAATATGACTCCCCCCATTAAGACTTTCAAAGAGCTTGTTCAAATATTTGTTCAACACTTTGCATAAAATATTTCAAGATCTATCACCATGTTAGACTTATGTAATTTAAAGAAAAACCAAGGGGAATCCTTTGTTATTTTCTTGCAAAGGTGGAGATGAAAATGCTCTTTCTATTCTAGGACCATTCTTGAAAATGAAAAGATTGACATCCGTGTTAGCAATTTGGTTCCCAAAATATGGTATGAGATTAGGAAGATGGTTTTTCCTTCATTTGACACCATGGTTGAAACCACATGTAGGATTGAAGATGTTTTAAAAGAACAAGGAATTTTGACCAAACATTAAAACAACAACAACAATGGTAAAAATAACAACAACTCTAACAAGGATAAAGGGAAGAATCTGCACTGGAATAGGAAGAAACAACTATTCAATAATGTAGTTGTAGACTCCTCCCAACCTAAAGATCAAACTGTGCTCCACTTGTCTAGTGTTGTTCAAGCCATGAATATCAATACATCTAATAAAAAAGAGAGCAATTTGAGATATCAAGATAAGCCTAGGAAAGAAAGACATCAATTTGCAAAGCTTGGTGATTCATATGAGGATGTCTTGAAAACACTTATTGCTAACAACCTTGCACATCCTCAAGATCCTGTGAAGCATTGTATACCAGATGTTAAGCCACATTGGTGGGATGTGAAAGCCTTTTGCAAGTTTCATAATGGTATTTGACATGACATTGAAATTTTTTGGAAACTCAAGAATATTATTGAAGATCTCATTGAGAATGGACAACTTAAGATAGATGGATTGAACACCAATGCCGATCATAAGGCATTCAAGGAACCATTTCCCAAATATGAGAAGGAGGAAACCTCTAAATTTAAGAATGGCAAAGCTGAGATCAACTACACTTACACAGATGTGGAGAATACTATCAACATGCTTGGATTTGTAGAAGAAAATGTCAACATGATGAGGGGTACAGGTTCCTATGGTTATGATCTAGATGTGGACTCTCCTCATGTCTTTGATGAAGAAACCATTTTGTTGTTAAGGGGCCCCAACTCTAGAGTGTCATCACAAGCCCTCAATGCTATCACATGAAGTCAAGGTCTTGTTGTCATTAGAGGATCCAATTCAAGCCAATCAAGTAAACCTAAGAAAGTGGCATCCAATAATGTCACCTTAAAGCCATCAGTCAATCCTAAGTAAAGTTATAGTCTTGTTGATTAGTTGTAGAAAACCCCAGCTCAGATTTTGATCTTTGAGCTCTTAGAGTTGTCCCCAAGACATAAGAAAGTCCTTGGGGATGCTTTGCACATGGTGAATGCCTCCAACAACTTAGATGTTGATCAATTCCAGAACATGGTTAACCACATTTCTAGCCCAGATTACCTTACCTTTTTGGAGGATGATGATAAATCTTTGAGCCACCCACATAATCTTGATCTCCATATTGAGGTCATGGTCCATAGAACCCATGTTAGGCACGTGTTGATAGATGGGAGTGCTGGGCTTAATATTTGTTCCTTTAATCTTTTGAAAGAATTGGGTTATTCTGATAAAGTCATAGATACCAGAAAAGGATTACTATCAAAGCCTATGATGAGGAAGAAAGAAGTTCCAAGGGGTTGGTCATCCTTCCTATTAGGATTGGCCCGGTTGAAAAAGATATTTTATTTCAAATAGTTGATGCTGGACCCCTTGCATATAATATCTTACTTGGTAGACCATGGATTCATGATATGCAAGTAGTATCATCTACCTATCATCAATGTGTTAAGTTACCCTACAATGGAACAAAGATTTTTATACCTGGGGATAACACTTTATCTGTTAATTCCATTTCAATAGGAACTCATGTTCCCCTCAATAGAGAAGCATAAGATTTTGATGCAACCTTAGCTGAATGTAAAGACAAGCTTAAGTCAATAGACCTTGGCATGGGGGGTATCAACTCAACTCACTCACAAAACTACCAGTTTTGCCTAGGTCTTATGGAATGCCTTCACAAGGAAATAAACTTTCCTCTTCAGCTATGAATTTATTTAGCACATTTATAGAGTCCTTAGTGCCTATCCAAGATGAGAAAGAGGAGACATTTGTTAGAGACTGGATCTATAGAGAAGATAAATATATGCACAATGAGAACTTATCTCTCTCTCCTAAGGCTTATGGAAGAGGGTACACTTTTTTCAGACAAATGGGATATCTTGGGCATGGCCCTCTTAATAAAAAATTGGATGCTAGATCCAAACATCTTGATCATGCTCTTTTTGGATGCAAGTCTAAGAATTTGGTTGGCCTAGGATTTGCAAATCGCAACAAGCACACTACTCCTAACCATGATAAGTTAGATAGTGAAGATGCACTATAATACATTCCTAATTTGAAAAATCAAAAAGACGTGTGAATATTGGGTCCCTTCAACTAAACTCCTTTGGGGAGATTCAAATATTCTGGTCACTCATGCGTCGGTTGCAATTTCAGAACAAGAATCAAATATTAAAGATCCTTTCAGAGAATGTCAAAGAAAGAATCTTGTTTATTTAATGGGAAGAGAAGGTGCTATCTTTGATGACACTAGACCTTCCACATTGTGATGTCCCAAACCTTCATGGTGTAAACATCCTAGTCATAGTTTAGACACAAGTTCATATGAGTACGAATGGGACTCCTTCTCAGAGTCTTGCACAACTAATATAGATATTGATGTTATCCACACTTATAGTTCTCAACCTAAGGTAGCCAATGAGTCACATATAGAATTAGAGGATTTTAACCCTGAGTTGCCTTAGTGAACGATTCATACCTTGTTAGGATGATTCTCAATTTGGGTAGCTTAGAAGGATACTTGATGGACTTTGACTCTTCGATCACCAGTGATAATATCATTCACATTTATAACCTTGAACCAATCATTGACTTGCCTCTTTTTCATCCTAATCTCATTGATTGGTCCCAACCCTATCAAGAACCTGAGCTCTTAACATTCCAAAATGATTATGAGATAGCTTATTACCTAAATTCCATTGAAGCCATAGTCTCTTCCACCATTGAAACAACTACCAGCATGATAGAGCCAGACATCAAGTACCTTATTAAAAAGATAAAAATAAATTAAAATAAAAAATATATTTTTTTTTATGGCGAAAACCACTGTGTGGTGGTGTCAAAACCAAAAAAAAAAAAAAAAAAATGACGTATCCAAGGGTGAAAACCTCTTTGAGGTGCCTAAAGATGAGGTACTTGATCATCTCCCTAGCTACTTTCAAGATCAATCTTCACTGATTATTGAACAAAAACAAGCAGTCAATTTGGGTACAGATGAGGCTCCACAAATAATACAGTTGGTCAATTCCTTTTCACCTCAAGAAAAATAAGCTTACACTAAGTTCTTACACAAAAAGAAGATCAACTTTTTGTGGACTTATTTAGATATGCCAATATTGGACATTAATCTTATCATGCATCACTTTTCCATAGCTCTGGGTGTCAAACCAGTTAAACAAAAATTGAGAAAGATGCATCCTCACATAGCTCTCCTTGGTGCAAGATTCATAAGGGATATTCCCTATGCTGAATGGATATCAAATATCATACTAGTTTATAAACATGATAAATCCATTTGAGTTTGCACAAATTTTAGAGATGTCAATATAGCATGCCCAAAGGATGACTTTCCAATTCCCAATATAGACATGATAGTGGATATGACTACGGGTTATGAGATTTATTCCTTGATGGATGGTTTTTCTAGGTATAATCAAATTAAGATAGCTCTTGAAGATCAAGGAAAGATTGCATTCACTTGTGCATGGGGTACCTATTGTTCGAGCGTTATGCCTTTTGGATTAAAAAATGCAGGAGCCACCTATCAATGAGCTATGACAACCATTTTTCATACATGATGCATAAAAACATGGAAGATTATGTGGATGACACCTTGGAAAATTATAAACAAAGGGACACACACTTAGATGATTGAGAAGTCATTCTAGATCGCATCAAATAGTTTTAACTAAGGTTAAATCCTAAAAAGTGTGCATTTGGAGTCACCTCTAGAAAACTACTCAGATTCATCATTTCAGCAAGAGGAATAGAGGAAGACCCTAAAAAAATCCAAGAAATCATAGATATGCCACCTCCTAGAAACATTTTTCAAGTGAGGAGTCTTCAAAGACATCTTCAATCTATAAGGAGATTTATTTCACAATTGGCGGATAGAGCTCAACCCTTCAACAAGAACTTACACAAAGGAGTCAAATGTGTTTGGAATGAGGATTTTCAAAAGAGCATAGATCAAATCAAGAGATAATTGGTGAATCCTCCTATTTTAATGCCTCCTTTTCTAGGGAAATCACTTATTCTATACATTTCAGTGACAAAATGTTCCTTGGGGGCATTACTAGCTTAACTTCATGAACATGGGAAATAAAGAGAAATATTATACATTAGTCATACTCTTGTTTCATATGAGGTTAACTACACTAGAATTGAGAAAGCTTGCCTTGCAACTATGTTTTCTTCCCAAAAGTTGTGGCATTACATGCTTGTGCACACTATACACCTCATAGAAACAATAGATCCACCCAAGTATTTGCTAGGTAAGGCTACTCTCATGGGTAGACTTGCTAAATGGATGATGATACTTTCAGAGTTCAACATAGAGTACATTGAGTGTAAATAAATCAAAGGACAAGCCATAGCAGATCAATTAGCTAATTTCCCAATACAAGACACTGCACCTGTTCAATTTGACTTCCCAAATGAGCACCTCATGCATATGACTGAAAGAGCATGGAAGATGTTCTTTGATGGATCCTTTATGCAAAATGGTTCAGGAGCTGGTGTGTTGTTTGTTTCTCCTCATGGGTACACAATCGCTAAGTCTTAAAAATTATTGTTCCCATGTACAAACAACATTTCTAAATATGAAGCTTTAACAAATGGACTTAAGATGGCCATAGAATAGAGAATCACAAAGTTACATGTCGATGGGGATTCACAGCTGATAATCAACCAAGTTAATGATGAATATAAAACAAAACATAAGAAAATGGTACCTTACAAGAAAATGGTTGATTCCTTGAAGTGATACTTCACATTCATCACATTTTAGCAAATCCCTAGAGAAGAAAACAAAGTAGTTGATGCTATGGCTACACTTGCTTCACTCCAATTAGAGAAACATGAATCCAAATTTGAATTCGTGATGGAAGAGCTAAATCACCCTATCTATGACTCCAAAGAAAGCTATGTCATTTGTACCCTTGTTTGTCATGAGTCATCCTATTATGGTGCCATTTACTCATACCTTTGTGATGGCATTATACCTTAAACTTTTAACCGATCTGAATGTAGAAACCTTACCTAAAATGCCTCTTGTAATTCCCTTATCACTGGTGATTTGTATAGGAGGGGTCTAGAAGGAACACTTCTTAGATGCTTAGAAAAGGAAAAATTTGACCAAGTGGTAGTTGACATTCATGAGGGCATCTATAGGGGACATTCCAATGGTCTTTCCATGGCCTGAATGTTTCTTAGGGAAGGGTACTATTGGCCTATGATTCAGATTGATGCAGTAGCTTTTGCAAAGTCATGTGAAAAGT
Organism: Thuja plicata; assembly: GCA_018584345.1. Lineage (NCBI taxonomy): Eukaryota > Viridiplantae > Streptophyta > Pinopsida > Cupressales > Cupressaceae > Thuja > Thuja plicata. The sequence continues at coordinate 1,134,969 of MU227465.1, read as the reverse complement.
GTCAAAAACATGGAAACCTGATACATGCTCTAGGCAGGGACCTTATTCCTTCTATATCTCATTGGCCATTTCAACGCTAGGCATTTGATCTTGTTGGATAGATTCATCCCACCTCATCAGGTGGACACAAGATTATTATCACTACTACTGATTACTTCACTAAATGGGTAGAAGTTGTCCCACTTCCTGTTGCCTTGGGCAAGACAACCCCTCTATTCATTCTAAACCATATCATATGTTGATATGGAGTGCCTTCGGAGATTATCACTAACAATAGAGGCCAGTTAAAAAATAAGGACCTTAAATAATTTTGCAAGAAATTCAAGATTAAATAGCTTTGGTACTCCATTTACTTCCCGCAAGGAAATGGTCAAGCAAAGGCATCAAACAAAAGCATTCTTAAAATCTTGCATAGTATAGTCTATAAGAATGGTAGAGATTGGCACTTATAGATAAATCTGGCTTTATGGGCCTATAAAACAAGTATTTGTACTCCTACTGGGGCTACTCATTTTTCCCTTGCATATGACACTGAAGCAGTGTTACCTTTGGAGGTTGAGATTCCTTCACTTAGAGTTTCCCTCAAAGGTACTCTAGTTACAGATGAAGACTACCATGCAATAAGAATTTAAGAGTTAGAACTTCTAGATGAGAAACGCCATGCATCATTTGACCATATGAGGGTTTATCAAAAGTGCATGTCCAATGCCCTCAACAAAAAGGTTCACCCTATAGAATTCCAAGTAGGAGATCTTGTCCTACGTGAAAATCCTAAGAATCAACAACATAGAGATCAAAAGGGTAAATTTGAACCTAATTGGCTTGGACCTTACATCATTACAATAGCTTTTGGGGTGGGTGCTTATTTACTATCTACAGAAGAGGGAGAGTAGCTCCCTGATCCTATCAATGTCTTGCACCTGAAGAAGTTCTATCCATGATGCCCATTCTATCTGGGGGCATCCTTTGTACATAATTATTGATCCTGAAAAAATAAAAAATCATATATTGTCAAAAATTCTAAAAAAAGGAAAATGTCTAGAAAAAATGATCATCTTAGTGAAAACCTAGCAATAGGAGCTTTGATGTATCTCAAAAAAATATATATTCCAAAAATACAAAAAAAATCATAAATTCAAAAAAATAGAAAAAGTGCCTTGGTGAAAACCTAGAAATAGGCGCCTTGGTAGTAAAAAATATAAAAAATTATAAAAAGTCCTGAAAAAAAATAAAAAATGGAAAAAATGAAAGAGAAAAAATTGTAATAAAATCCAAGTGGTGAAAACTTGGAAATAGGTGCTACTTGAGGCCTTTGCACCCCTATTTTTTAGCGTGTGTCCGTGACACTTAGCCTTTCTCCATCATGCCTTGTCCTTGTTGCCTTGGTTTGGAATTGGTCTTTGCCTTTGTCTAGGGGGCATAATTGTGTTAGCTTTGGTCTCTTGGATGCATTAGTCTTTAGGACATCTCACAAATGGTATTTTTCAACACCACCTCGACTGTATTTTTTAACACAACCCTTGACATTGAGTGTTTTTCAACACTTATCACTTTGGTCTTACCCCATTTTGTCATGTGGTCTTACCTACTTGCAAGCATTCGATCCTTATCCTTAGAACTCAATATCAGTTAACAAACTTGAATTTTTAAATACAACACTTCATGCTTGAGCTATGTCATGATCTTTTCTTTTTTTGTTTATTGTTATTGATTTTTTTTTAGTGTCCTTGTCTAATAAATCTCTCTGGGATGCATAGATAGAGGACTTGAGGCATGGAACATGTTTTTTATTTTCTTCCTTCTTTATGCTTCACTATTTTTTCATAGCCATTATGCTGGTCATCTTGGCCTCTATGCCTTGATGCGAGCATAGTTTTGGTATATTAAATTGGGTAAGCTAACATCACAGTCATCTTGACCTTTATGTCTTTGATGCTTATGTTAGAATCTTTCCACATTCCAATCTGATATAAATCACATTCATATCTTCATAGTTGTTCTTGTGACTAGTGATGATTGTGTGATTTTTCTGATGTCCATTAATAATGGTCCAATGATGAAAATAAGTTCCTTAACATTTGCTAATGAATGATGAACACAAAGTCCTATGTTACAGTTGCTCTATGGAAAGTACATCTTTGCATTTTCATGTAGCTTGCATTGTTAGACCTCATATTAGTTTGCATTTTAGGTTGCATTATGAGTTTGAGAGGGTTTCCTTCATCTTTCTGGCGGACTTTAATCAACTATGGTCATGTTTTGATCTTATTTTCCTTATCTTCTTTCATGATCTCAATCAAAATTTTCTATCTTAAATAATTGATTGATTTTGGGGCATTCTCTTTCCTAAGGAAAATTCTCTTTCTTCTCTCCATTTCTTTCCACCTCTTCCAAATTTCCATCTTCCATTCGCTTTCACACTTCTTTTCTTCTAATTCAACCTTGGGGCATAATCTTTCATGCTTTATGACCTACCTTGGTTCTTCGATCCTTATATTATTCATATTACATAAAGAACCTTACCTTTAGTTCAATTTGATCAAAATTATCAATTTTTTGTTTCTCATCTATCTCATTTCAATTTTGATCACGAGGGGGCAGTACCTATCAAAATTCAATCCTTGATTCAGCTTTATCAATCCTATCAAGCACTCCGCTTGGGGCAACTTTGCCTGAGATTCTTATCTTAGACATGTCAATTACCTATTTACAAGGGTGTTGACCTTGTCTTTTTCAAACAACTTATCTTTTTCTTGATCTGTTCCCATAAGGATTGCACGTCTGGGTTGTTTTGTGATCCCAAATCGATCTCACACTTCAACTACATTCTTTGACTACATGTTTTCCCATCAAGATCACACATTAGTCAAAGAGGGGCAAATGTATGCACCCTAAAATGGTCACCTAGACTATTGGCCCCCATCCTTCAATTTATCAAATGACAGAATCATTTTATCAATTTATCAAATTCCTGAATCAATGCTTTGCAACATTTTCAATTCAAATCAATTTCCTTGATCAAATCGTAATTAAATCAATTATTTCAATATTTCCTAAGGTTTGATCATTTCATCAATAATATTATTTAATTAAAAGACAACAATTCCTTTTTATTAAATAAAATAATCTTATTTCATTAAAAGAAAATCCCTCTTTTAATTAAATAAAACCCCCACTTAAATCTCTCTTTGTTGAAAAAGGAAATAAATTAAATAAAAATAAATAAAGTTCATTTTTCTACACATCTTCCTAAGTGGTGGGATTTTTGCCTATTAATCACAGCCTTGATTTTGCCTCTTAATCTCTACCGTCCATTTCTCTTTATAAGGAAACCTCTCCTTCTCATTTCATAACAAAGATTTTATGCTAACGTTATGTTGCAGATTTGGAGAGCAATTTTGGAGGAGAATTTGAGCACTTGGGCTTGGATATTGCAACTTCCCTCTTCTTGTCTTCTTCTTTCATGCCCCATAGCAATCCATTTAGATTAATTTTTCACTTGCATGTTACATTAGATTCATGTTTCCTTTCATAGATTAATCTTGCATTTGTATTTCCTTTCATAGAATAATCATGCATTGTTATTGTAACCACTTGAATTTGGTTTGTTCCAACTATGGACCCTATTTTCCCTAAATGTGATCATACCCTCGATTATTTCCAAACAACCTTGTTACTGCTTGGCATAATTCTTCAAATCAATTTAATGTCCTAGGTGATTTTTATCACTAATTTATATTAACTATTATAGCCATACAATTCAAATCAATTCAAACCATTTAAATCATATCAAAATCAAACATGGCTATAGTATTTAATTATAAAGGAATTAAATAAATCCCTAAATCGATTACCCACTTGCAAATAACCCATTTCCCTAGCCTATTTAATTTAATTAAAATGGCTATAGTCCCCTAATTATTAAAAAACAATTTCATTTTTTAAATAATTAATTCCTATATTTCTAAATGAATTAAATAAGTTTAATCCATTTATTAATAGTCCCCTAAATCCCAACCTAACCTATCTCAACCACTTCTACCCTGGGTTCTAAGCCATCTCAACCCATTCACCCTTGCTAATCTAATCCTAATCCTAATTCTAGTCTTAACCCACCTCCTAATGTTGTCACATTCCATTAAGGAATGCTTAGCAACTCAACCCACTTGAGAAAGTCCACATTCTCAAGCCAACCTCTTACACCCTCCCTTGCCTCTTTAAAGCTTTCATTAATGCCTTATTAATGAAGATTCCTTAAACCTATGTCTCCTCCATGCCTCATTAATGCCCAAGGCATTAATGGCTCTTACACCTCCATTAATGAGCCCCTTCACTCATTAATTCGCCTTGTCCCCCCTCTCTCTCTCTCATTCTTCTATAAATAGAAGCCATATTTGAGAGTAAATAAGCCTTCACTTTAGATTGTAAATGCATTGTTATGCTGTTAGATTAATCCTAGACTAACATTTCACTTCATATTTCATGCTTTTACATTGTTATTATTCACATGCTTAGAGCTAGAATGCTTGTTTATCATCTTTTTAGCTTGTTTTTAACTAAAAAACCTTTATGCTAGGTTGTATTTGTCACTGATTGTAGCATATTCTGAGGGCTAATATGTTACTAATCACACTCCTAGTTAGCAGGAAATAGGTCGATATTAGTGGGTTTTGTATGATTTATATAACCTTTCAAGCTAATGAAATGACTTATTGAGTGTTTTTGTCTTTCTTAACAGGTTCCCAAATGCACACACACATTTCTGGCACCCACTATGGGGCCCGATTTTCAACTTGGCTTCATTTTCTAACATTTTTTTGCCAATTTGCATGCTCAAGATTCAGACACAGAATCATTTTTAACCATACAAGATCGCATCCCGGATATTCCATCGTACCGTGGAAAAGTCGTATCACATCCGGGATTTCCCAGATCATTTTTAGTTTGGGCTTGCATTCGGTCAGGAAGGGATTACATTCCATGTAAAGGCTCACATATGGTATACTATGTCACATTTAGTATAAATTTAGGATCGCATCTAGTTAAAAGGCTCGCACATTTGGTTTACCTAATCCTACCATTTTGACAAAGTGGTGTTTGTGGTATTTTGCATCTTGATAAGTGTTTGTAGGGTATGTTTGGAGGTTTTCACAGAGTTGAACCAAGCAGATACTAACATGGTTTTACAGGTTGCCAACCCCTATCTTGACTTTTATTTATTTTCTTTCCAAACTTAAGACCATTTCTCCGCTTGCTAAAACTACCAGATATTATGCTTATTAAATTAGGGGTAAATGAACAATCAAACAAAACACTTAATTCCTTTTGGATAGTAAATGAACAAAATAAAACACTAAATATGTGGGATTAAAGAACAAGTTCAATCGCTTAATTCTTTTTGGATCAGAAATTAAACAACACAAATCATTAAATCATTGTGGTTAATTGAACAAAACAAACTTTTCCTTTCAAGCATTCTTTTTTCTTTAAAATAAGAACAACTAAATCAATCTCAACATAGCTTGAGGGAATGAACTTTGTTTTAAGTGCTTTGAGAGAAAATGGCTTAGATTAGGAGAGTATGCTCTTCTTCCTTGGAAGAATTAGAAATCCAAAGCTCACCAATCCTTTGAATGCTTATTAAATAGTAGATGGCCTGTGGGTTGAGGAAAAAATATCCCGGGAACAACCCAAGTGAGGACAGGCCTTACGCCGACCCTTCCAACTCACTATAAATAGTTGCTTCCTTGTAGGCTAAAGCCTCGGAAGACAGAACTGGTTTTGTTCTTGGAATTATGACATCATTCCTTGAACATATCCAGGTATATGTAGAGCGGATCTGCTTGAATCTTGCTTGCGAGACTACATATATTTGGGTAATCATAGGGCTATACACCTAAATTTTGGCTTGTGCAATTCTATGGGGGATAGTTTCAAATGGATTGCCCAATAATCTAAAACAACTTCAACTGAAAGAATTCCTGATTCATCCCCGAAAGGGTGATAATCTTTGTGTAAGGAAAAAATTAATTGCCCCAAGACACTCATCATATCTTGCCCTCACTTGCGTTTGGAGTTGGCTAATACAGCATCATGACTAGAGCCATTGTGTGCTTGGTGATGGCTATATTCTGATTAGCATTTGAGTGTGTACCTAAGTCAATGATAAAATATTTTCATTGTCCACCTAGAAAATAGGAAAAGATGAGTGTTTGTTTCACCTCTTAACAATGCAAAACTATTTGACGTGTCTAAAAGACCATTAAAAAGATAATCTCCTCAAAACAATTAAAAAATTTCAAACTTTGGAGTACAAGTGTTTTTCATGCCTTAGAACACCTCTTGATGCAATCTAGAAAAAAGCAACTTCACGCACTTCGAAAAAAAAATTTTCAAAACTAACCCAAATTGACAAAGACATCATAAGATCGTATCCTATTTTTCCCAAGTCACATTTGGTATCTAAGATCGTATTTGGTATATAGGATCACATTTGGTCAGCAAGAAGTCATATCGAGATTCTAGGATCATATCTAGTACCATTAGAGGGTCATATCTGGGAGCTTGCATTTAGGACAGTGGGAATTTGTAGGAGTTTTTCTTAGGAAGTCTCAGTTGTTTAGGATACCCTTTTTACTCTTTAGCTGGTTCCTATTTTCTCTTCTAGTCTCCCTGTTGTTATTTCAAAACACTTTTGAAATGCCCACCTTGCATGCTTAGTTAGTCTTTCATGATCAGTTCAATACATGTGGTCTACTCATTTTATATTAACAAGTTAGTTCCCAACTCACTATCAGGGCATTCTAACCCTCTGACACTGGAATCATTTACATCCACTAACACCAAACAGTTACTTTTACCTAGACACGCCCACTTGAACGATCTGAAATCATTACTTGCACTATTGAGAAACATTAACAAAGTTGAGAAACAAACTTCATGGTTAACATAAGATGCAACCAATACACAACTAAAGGATCAAAAGTGCCTCCTAAAACACCACACTTTCAAGGAGAAACTTCTCACAGTTCCCTTTTTGATCTAGATTTGCCTCTAACGGATAGCAACACTAACAAATGGGGTAAGGCCTTTAAGGGTTATAATGATGGAAAACAAGCACAGTCTGAAGGCATGAAAGAGGAAGAAAGACCCAAGTTTGAACATAATCCATTTGGACCAGACAGTGAAGAAGAGATCCTTGAAGATGAATACGAAAAACTCAAACAAAGTAAACAAATCCACAAGCTATTGGAATGGATAATTGGTGACGATAAAGAAAAGTACTTCCTCCATCTCACATCCATAGGTTTCAAGTTACCCAAAGATTATAATGTGGAAAATCTCAAAGAAAAGGAGGTACCAAACCCGATATCTATTCTCACCAAACAGCTCAATCTAATGCAAACAGAGCTCATGAACCTCAAACAAGAGAAGGAGAAACCCAAAAAACAATACTCTTTGGACACCACTTGTCCATTTCCCTTTGACAAAAGTATCACTATGGTCCCATTTCCTCCTAATGTAGCAAGGCTGAAGTATGACAAGTACATAGGAGAAACTGGTCCACACAACCATGTAAGAGAATTATATCCTCTAAGCATTGAGTACATGCACGAACCCACATACCTCATGCGACTATTTCTAGGAAGTCTAGGAGGTAATGCCATGGAGTGGTTTTCAAAATTAAACCCTAAGGTCAAAACATTCAAGGAATTGATGCAACGATTCATTCAACATTACACCTACAACATCCAACATGATGTAATTATGATGGACCTATGCAATACCAAATAGAAAACTAGAGAATCATTCACACACTTCCTACAAAGATGGAGGAAGATTTTTGCACGATATTCAAGGGTCATTCCTAAAATGGAGAACATGGAAATCTTCATTAATAATCTAGTGCCTAAATTGAGCTATGCTCTACAAATTCAAGATTCTCTTAGCTTCGATAGGATGATTAAAAATGCCCTCCGTATTGAGGAAGTCATGGTCAAAAAGGGAGAGATCACCCTTCAAAATGAAAGCAAATGCAATAACTCCAACTCCAAGCCTAAATGGTGGAAGCAAAACAAAAATGTTGTTAATGATGGAGTAGTTGATGCCTCTAACATTAATTCTAAACTTGAAGCATTCAATCTAGCCAATGGCATGCAAGCAAGCAAGGAGGCTAAAGTAACACCTCCCATTCCCAAAACAAACAATGATAATAACAAGGAACGAACCTGGACTTCAAAACCCCAAAGAACATTCACTTCTTTGGGAGAACCCCTTGAGTCTATTTTGAAAACACTGGTGGATAACAAAGTTCTTATGATTCCCAATTCTAAATCATGGGAGCCAATGGTCAAACCCAGGTGGTGGGATGATAATTCCTATTGTGTCTTCCACAAAAAAAGGGACACAAGACTAATAATTGAATCAAACTTAAACATGTCATCCAAGACCTCATTGAAGGAGGTAAGATCAAATTAGATGGACATACTACTAATGAAGATCATATGACATTCAAAAAACCCTTTCCTAATTATAACCAAGGATAAACATCTAAAGGGAAAGGTAATGAGCTAAACTACACCTATTCCAAGAGTGACAATGTGATCAATATGCTCAATATTAAAACTGAATCCATCAATGTGATCTCAATTAAAGGTGTCTCATCCTCCTCAAATGTTGTAACCTGGAGCCAAGCATAGGTTACAATCAAGGGACCTCCAAACCGACATCAATAGCAAAGGTTCCTATTGTAACTATTCCTAAACCAGTAGCAAAACATGTGGTCACTATCCCTGGAGAAAAATATGACTTGGTAGACCAATTGCAATGAACCGCTACCAAAATTTCCATCTTTGAGTTGCTCAAGATATCCACTGCGCATAGAGAAATCCTAGAACAAGCTCTACACACTATTAATGGTCCAAAAGATATTGATAGGGACAAATTTTAAGTGATGGTCAATCACATCTTAGCACCACACTACCTCTCCTTTTCTAAAGAGGATGACAAGTCATTGACCCATCCACACAATCAACCCCTCCATATCGAAGTCCTTATTCATAAATCTTGTGTTAGATGCATATTGATAGATTGAATGCAGGATTGAATATCTGTACACTCAATCTCCTCATGAGGCTAGGTCTCTCAGAAAAAACAATTGACATTAGAAACAAGATAACCATCAAAGCTTATGATGAGGAAGAAAGATCCTCCAGAGGTCTTATTTCTCTCCCTATCAGAGTCGGACTGATTGAGAGGAATGTCATATGTCAAGTTCTAGATTTACCACTAGCCTACAATATTCTACTAGGTATACCATGGATTCACAAAATGCAAGCTGTACCATCCACCTATCATGAATGCATCAAGTTCCCACATAATGGGATAGAAGTGACAATAACTGTAGATGCCAACTACACTTGCAACAATATCAAAGTAGGTAGCATGATCTCACACAAAAAAGAGGCTATGGATGTAGTTTCTCCTCAAACAACCAAGGACATGGTTATGAAAATTTTAGCAAGACTTTGAAACTCAAAGAAATAGGTATGGGAGAGTACAAGATGGACCTGACTCCTTCACTGACAAATCTTCCAATGTCACCAAGATTCTATGGAAAACCATCATCAACATTCACACCTCCAGCATCCAAAGGGCCAGAATTACACAAGGCAACTGGCATGATAAAGGCATCCACATCTTCTTCAGATAACACAAAACAATAGGCAGTCTTGTACTGGATTTACAGGGGAGAACTAGTGGAATCTGAGGTCAAACATGTGAAGATATCCCCTGAATAGTATGGAAAGGGATATGATTTCCTCAAACAAATGGGTTACAAAGGAAAGGGACCTCTAAATGAAATAGGACAAGGGATCATTGAACCCATACCCATGGAGTTCCGCCTCAATAGAGATAAAAAAGGATTGGGTTTTAATACTCAATTTAACAAACCTACTTCAAAAGAGAGTCCACCTTCTGAAACAGGGAGCGATAAAAAATATGAGATAGAACTAGAGCAATGGTCCTATGAAAGATTGCTACATGCTGGTGCACAAGAGCCCAACTACCAAGGAGAATGCTATGTACCTAGCTTTGAGGTACCGCAAGATCCTTGCACTCCTTTACTAGCACAACCTCCCATTCAAGAGGTAGGAGACACCATAGAAAAAATCACTCAAGAGGAACCCCAACCACATAATTTACATCCTAACTAAGGGAAATTGGTCACCATTTCACATGTCCTCGATCTACCTGACTTTTATCTACAAGAAGCTAACCGAGTCCATCAAATAAACATTGCTGAATATTTAAACAGATCTGATGATGATTTCACAGACTCTCATGACTATGAGTGGGATCGGCTATCTATTTCCTCTAAAGATATTGGAATAGATAAAATTCACATGTTTGTAGCTTCCTCAGCTCCTATTAAATGACCTAACACTCCTTTTAATGATACTGATCCTCCTGAACTAGAAGAAGAGTTCATTCTCCTGATCATTGATGGAGACACTGGTGGATACATAAGTCTACAAGAATTTCATAGGATACAAGAAAGAAGCCTCCTTTTACAAAGGGATGATGATGAGATATCTACTGATGATTCGCTAGAGTTTGATCCATATATGATTGACAACAACCCTTTTAACAATGATCTCACTCTTATTGATCTAAATATCAAAGAAATTAACTTAACAGATCATGTCATGTCGGTTAATGGTCTTGATGCTAACACGATGCTATCCTTCCCAGAATCTGACTCCCTAAAATTAGTTCTCCCGGACCTAATTGATTAGACTAAAACAAATCCTATTCCTATCCTCAACTTTTCCAATGACCACTCCCTAGCTTGTTATCTTAATGCTTTTGAACCATACCCTTCTTCCACCAATGCAAGGAGAAATAAAATGTCACAGGAGGATATCAAGTTTCTTAGTCACAAACTAAAAAATAAAAAGAAAAAGTAGACTGATGGTGAAAACCACTCTGTGGCAGTATCAGATCCCAAAATAGTAAAGAAAAAAGACATCCAATGTCAAAAACCTCTCAGAGGTGCCAAAGGATGAGACTCTTGATATCCTCCCTAAACACTTCTAGGAAAGATCTTCGGTATTGATTGAACCAACATAGCTAGTAAAATTGGGCATGGTTGAAAATCCTCAAATAGTTCATCTGGCACAATCCTTATCAGAAGAAGAGAAGGTACAGTTCATAGATTTCTTGAAGGAGAAGAAGATCAACTTTGCATTGTCCTACACTGATATGCCAGGACTAGATCCTAATCTCATCATGCACCACTTATCTATAGTTCCTGGGATCAAGCCCATGAAACAAAAACTTAGAAAAATGCATCCTCATGTTGCATTATTGGTAAAAGAAGAATTAGAAAAGTTGTTGAAAGATAGATTTATTCAAGTCATTTCCTATGCAGCATGGATTTCCAATGTGGTCCCCATTTCTAAATATGGTAAAATCTATTAGAATCTGTACGAACTTCAGAGACCTAAATAATGCATGTCCGAAGGATGACTTCCCTCTACCAAACATTGACATGATCATAGACCTTACAGCTGGATTTCAGATGTATTCATTAATGGATAGATTCTCGGGCTATAATCAAATCAAGATTGCCCCTGAGGATCAAGAGAAAACTACATTCACATGCGCATGGGGCACATTTTGTTGGAACATCATGCCATTTGGGTTAAAGAATGCCGATGTAACATATCAAAGAGATATGACAACAATATTCCATGACATGATGCACAAGAACATGGAGGACTATGTCGATGACACACTAACTAAATCTAAGGAGAGGGGTACTCACATTGCTGACCTAAGAAATATATAAGATCAAATGGAATAGTTCCAACTTAGGCTCAACCTAAAGAAATGTGCCTTTGGGGTCCAATCAGGCAAACTCCTAGGATTCATAGTATCAGCAAAGGGAATCGAGGTAGATCCTACAAAGGTAAAAGCTATTCTAGAGATGGATCCTCCATGTAGCATCATTCAAATAAGGATGCTATAAGGGAGACTCCATTCTATCAGGAGATTCATGTCCCAACTTGTAGATAAGGCACAACCCTTTACCAAGCTACTACATAAAGGGGTTACATTCAAATGGGATGCACACTGTGAAGCAAACTTTAGAGAATTGAAGGGGTACCTGGCTGCTCCACCTATTCTTATGGTGCCTATTCATTGAAAACCCTTACTCCTATACATTTCAGCAACAACTACATCCCTAGGAGTATTACTGGCATAAGGAGATGAAGCAAAGAAGGAACAAGCTATCTACTACATTAGTAGGACCCTGGTCACTTATGAGCTCAATTATAGCATTATTGAAAAAGAATGCTTAGAAATTGTCTTCGCATCATATAAATTGAGACACTACATGCTATCTCACACAGTGAAGCTCATTGCTAAGATTGATCCTCTAAAGTATCTTTTGAGTAGAATAGCATTAACAGGACGTTTGGAAAAATGGGTCCTGATTCTTAGTGAGTTTGACATTGAATATGTAGAAAGGAGAGCTATCAAAGGATAGGTACATGTAGATCACTTGGCTGATTCACCACTCTAGGATGATGAACCTTTACTAATTGAATTTCCTGATGAAACAATCATGCATCTCACAGAACATCCCTGGAAGATGTACTTTGACGGTTCATTCACTCAACAAAGATCAGGAGTAGGGGTCGTCTTCATAACTCCACAAGGATACAAGATTCCAAAATCTTACAAATTGATGTTTCCATGCACCAACAATATCTCAGAATATGAATCATTGGTCAATTCCCTTAAGCTAGCTATGGAATGGAAGATCATTGAGTTACATGTATATGGTGACTCCTAACTAATTATCAATCAATTCAATGGGGAGTATCACACAAAAGATGAAAATTTGATGCCCTACAAGCAATTGGTTGATGATCTAAAGAAGTAATTTGTCTTCGTCACTTTCCAATAGATACCAAGATTAGAGAACAAGGCTGCGAATGCTATGGCTACCTCGACATCCATGTTACAGCTAGAGGATCATCAATTCCAATATGAATTCTTGGTGGAAGAAATATCCTATCCTACCTTTGACCCTAAATACTAGGTAATATGTACCTTGACTACCCCAGATCAATCTTGGTATGCCAGTATCATTGCTTACCTTTCTGACCAAACCATTCCTGCCAATCTATCCAAAAATGAGAAAATATCCCTGATTAGGACAGCATCGTGTTACGTCCTCATAACTAACAACCTATATTAGCGTAGTCTTGACGGTACACTTCTTCATTGTTTAGAACTCAAAGAGTCTGATCTAGCATTAAAATATGTCCACAAAGGTGTATGTCGTTCACACTCGAACGAATTTTCATTAGCCAAGAAACTGCTCAGAGTAGGCTATTATTGGCCTACCATGGAGAAAGTTGCTATTCAATTTTCAAAAGCATGTCTTAAATGCCAGACACATGGAAACCTTATTCATGGTCCTGCCTGAGAACTGATACCTTTCATAACACATTGGCCATTTCAGCAATGGGGCTTTGGCTTGGTTGGACAAATATATCCCAACTCCTCAAATGGACATAAGTTTATCATTACGAACACTAAGTATTTCACTAAGTGGGTCGAAGCCGTGCTGCTAATCAAAGCCATTGGCAAGTAGGTGGCTATGTTCATTCTAAACTACATTATTTGTAGATATGGGATACCCTCTTCAATTATGACAGAAAATGGGGGCCAATTTAAAAATCAAGACATCGATGAACTTTGTGAACAGTTTCATATTACTCAACATTGCTCCGTAGTCTATTACCCTCAAGGTAATGGATAGGCTGAGGCATCAAACAAAAACATTCTCAAGATCCTACACAGAACTATAAGCAAGTCTGGCAGAGACTGGCATCTACAACTAAATCTGGCACTATGGGCCTATAGAACAAGCATAAGAACACCAACTAGAGCCATACCATTTTCTCTAGTCTATGGAACAAAGACAGTACTACCTATTGAGGTTGAAATCCCATCTTTGCAGATATCTTTACGAGGACTAGTTACTGATGAGCAATACCGCATTGATCGGGTAAATTCTTTGGACCTACTAGATGAGCACAGACAACAAGCATTTGATCACCTCAAAGTGTACCAAGCAAGGATTTCCAAAGGTTACAACAAGAAGGTCAAGCCATGAAAATTTGAAGTAGGAGATCTCGTCGTCAAGGAGAATCCTAAGAACTAGCCTAACAGGGAGTAGAAAGGAAAGTTTGAACCTAACTAGCTGGGACCTTATGTTATCACTGCTACTTTTGGGAATAAAGCTTATCAGTTAGATACACCTGAGGGAGACATTCTTCTAGATCCTATCAATACTCTACATTTGAAGCAGTTCTACACTTAATGTTTGGCTAGCAGAGCTTGTACAACAAAAAATTCTTGCAAAATACAAAAAACATTTAGAAAATTGATCCTGAATAAATCCAAAAATAGTGAAAAAATTCCTACATAAAAAGGTATCCTTGGTGAAAACCTAGTAAATAGGTGCCTTGATACTACAAAAACATTCAAAAAAGCAAAAATAGCAAAAAAATTGAAAAAGAGAAAAGTGCCTTCATGAGTACCTGGTAAAACAGGCATCTTGGTAGCAAAAAGAAAGAAAAATATCTTGCCAAGTGGTGAAAACCTGGCAATCAGGCGTCACTTGTATTCTGTGCTCCATCTATCAATGCACTACTGATACTAGGCCTTCATAATTTTTCCTATGCATATATGCTGACTTCATCTTCCTAAATGACTATCTTATCCTCGCTTGGGATTTATCTATCTTTACATCTTAGGAATAAGTCATTCTGCACTGGGGGCATCTTTGCTGGCATGGTAAGTTGTAGTTGCTAGGTTGCTCTAGGATGGTTTGCCTCACGGACATAATTTTTTTTTGATACATGCCAAACATTGTCACTTTCCAAACCAAGGGTGTCTTTTAACGACATGGGACATGACATTTACAATAATGAAGTTCCTACAAGGCTATATTGGATTGCAAACATGAATGGATTATCTGATCAATACACAGACATGGAACACAATATTGCTTATATTCTAATTTTCTGATTGATGAATCTTTACTATGTTTGATAGATGAATAAACAAGTACTAATTAAACACATAGTTTGATAATGGTTTGATTATGATTCTTTAAATGTTCTGATGATGTTTTCAAATAGGGGCATCTAAGTAATTATAAATTTTATTGGATTGATTCACAATTGATGATTTGTTATGTCTTCTTAGTTACTCAATGACGTCTGCGCAAAGACAAAGAGTCACAAGGATCGGGGGCATAATATTTTCTTGATTTTCTACGTATGGTGATTGTTTCAAATAATCCTATAAATTTCACCTAACTTGGATGTTTATGGTAAGAGCTGCTACTTTGGGTAGATAGCCGCATATATCTTGATCTTTGTTATGTGTAAACTACGGTGAGTTTGACACAATTTCCTTTTCTATTTTCTGATCCAAATTCTCACTAAGGTATATGAATCATAATGTACCCAAGCATATGAATTTTCAAGGTCATTGCGGGTCCAATATCTTGCCTTACTCAAAATTTGGTATATTAAGAGGAAGGTGACTATTTTGTCATTCTGGCTTCTATGCCTTGATGCCTAAGTCTATTTCCGACATTCCAATAAAATATAGTAGTCATACTTTCATAATATCAGTGGGTATTAGTGATAGTTGTACTATTCGATGGTATCCATTCCAAAAGTGCCCAATGATGATAAAAATGTTGCAATATTTTCTAAATTAGTGACAAGGCCTAAGAGTCCTCATATAGCTACATTTAGAGATTGCATTATGCATTTATTAAATAACAACATAAGGAATTTTAAGCTCAAAAATGGTTTCTATCTTCTTCTAAAGCATCAAGTTAATTACATCATCTATATTACTGATATCAAATATCGTTGCACATCCATAGCATACATTTTGCATTCATTGAAAAGAGGAAACATGAAAATACAAAAATAAAAGCATCCATGTAATGCATTTTTACTTTTTCATCCTAAAGTGCATCCACACATCTATTTTTTGCATAACTAAAAAATCAAAAGAAACATACATTTGCATTTTCACACAGGTATCATTCATAACATATATATATCAGTAATAACTCATCACATCCAAATCATAAAATGATGTTATCCTCTACAAAATTAACTCATAACGAGACCAAGATATCATCACATATGCAAACAAATACATTTACCACATCTATGAAAGAAAAAGAAACTCATGAACCATGTCAGAATCAAGAAACTACATCAGGTATATATCATCATAAACATGGTACAAATAAAAGCATAAAGAGTATCAGAAAGCATAAAGTGTATCAGTGAGCATAAAGAGTATCAGTACACCAAAAATGAATCAGATCGATATATGTATGAATGTCATCTACAAAAAAACACATCTCAGAAGGATCCAAATATACAAAAGAGGGGATCTCAGCAGGATCCAGATATACATGTATGATCTCAAAATGTACAAAATGATATAACAATATATTCTTTGTCCCGCCCCCTCTCCCTGGTCAGGAGGAGGGGGAGGAGGTGGTGCAAAAGGTGCTAATGGAGGAGGCATGGCCCCCTCTGACTGCTGGGCCACTCGAGAAAATGTAGGAGCTCTCTGCCCCTCTAGAACCACTGCATGATATAGGGCATAATAATATGTGGCCCTCTATCCCTGATGGACTGCTATGTGGGCCTGTGCATCCCTCTCTACCTTCAATCTCTCCATTTTCTTCTCCCTATCTATAAGTAAGGCATCTGATATAGCTAGCCTAGACTCTGTTGCTGTGGGTCTGGCTTCCAAGGCTGTAATCTAAGCTCAAAGCTTCTCCCTCTCCTACTCACATCTTGATAATGGATCTCCATCCCTTCTTGCATCCTGATCTCATGGCCTCTCTGGTGGCCCCTATTGTCACTGCCTTTGCTGCTCCCTAGTCAAGAGTGGACCAGTATCTCTCTGTGGGGCCATTAATCTAAACCTCTATTGTCTACCCTACCTACTGCCACTGGAAACACCTATATCTTTGGCCTCTCCACCACCACCCCTATCATCTCCATCATGCCCATCATCCAGCGGAGGATGCCTACCATCCCTACCACCATATTTTCCACCATCGTGGCCCCCATGTCTCCCAGGAGCCCTGTCTCTGCCTCCTCTACCCCTGACGTGTCGATCATCAGGATCATCATCAAGTGGCTCCTTTATGCGAGGAATGATCTCCTCTGGCACAGTGAATCGACGAAAGGGATACCAGAGCATCTCCATAACACATCCATCTGAAACCCCTGCATCCTCAACATCTGTATGAAGGTCCTAGTCTACTGCCACCATATCTCATATCTCCTAAGATGCAGTCTCATAAGTCAACTGTGCACCCCATAGTGGTGTCTCATCTTGGATATGAGCATACACTACAACATTCTCTATACGGCCTTGTCACCGCCCATACTGCCTCAGAACTCTAGTGATCAGAAAGTGCTCTATAATGTACCTCGTCTGGCCAATCAAATATCTTCTCTAACACAAAAATGGTACCTATCAAGCATCAAAAGTCCACACCTCATAGTCTAAATAAGGTTTCCAGACCACCTCGGTCATATCATCAAATAGGTGGCACCAGTACTCGACCTTGCTCAGATGGGGCTGCTATAAAAGGGTTGCATACATGTATACGTAGGGCTGCTCCGGTGCCCTCTTCCTATCTACAATCGGTCGTGTGATAGGGATGTGCTCCCAGGCCCAAATCTACAAAATAATTATGCCCATAGTCATAATGAGGGAGTGATGGTATACGATCTCATGGAGCTCTCTGTACATGTGTGCTAATATGCAGCTCCCCCAAGAAAAATGTTGACGGTGGGTAGTCATCTACTCAACCATGCTCACCCAGCCAACAAGGAATCCATGCTAACCCCTATTTGGCATGAGGATGCCGCCTACCAAACTGGCTAAGTAAACAGCTAATGGATCATAGTGATTGACCATGTAATCCCATGACACATATCTCTTGTCTATGGTATCATCCTAAAAGAATCTCTATACAGTGCCAATCACTACGCCAGCTCTAGACTCAAATAAAACCTCATGACCAACCATTAGTACATGGAGTATCCTCTAGATGTCCTTTAGCATCACAATAATCTCTCCTAACAGTAAGTGGAAGGTGTTGTGCTTAGAATTCCATCTCTCAGCTAGAGTAGTCAACAACCTACAGTTTACCTTAATCTCAGGTAAACCTATTAAGGAATGTAATCCACATCGGATCATGGTGGTCTTCTCATCATCTAAAAAATGGCCAGACAATGCAAGTACATGTGCAGGATAAGTGCCATGAAATGCGACTACCTCAAACTGGGCCTGATTTGGACAAAACATTAACACATCAGAATCCTGTCTATGATAAGGGGCAGCCTCCTAAAAAACTAAGTCATTTCAAAGTTCACAGGACGCAAAAATATCAAAACACATTAAAAAGCTAAGTCTTCTACTAGATGCAATCCTGGAAATATAGGATGTGATTGCGTATATAGGATACGATCCTCAAAAAATGGGATGTGATCCTAAACATGGGGTATGATCCCAAGAAAATAGGATGCGATCCCCTGATGGATTTTAACTAAAACAAGACAAAAGCATTCACACTAGATGCGATCTAGGAAAACTCGGATGCAATGTGGAAATCTAGAAAAACCAGATATAATTCAGGAAAACCTCGATACGGGTCAGGATTGAGAGAATGTGATCTAGAATCCCAGATGCGATCCTACATTCAACTAGCTCTACAACACACAAAAATGCATGAAATTAAAAATTACAAAATTCATAGGCTAGTTTATCAAGCACTTACCGGCGGTGGGTAGTCAGCTGGTTGCTGGTGTCGATGGGTCATCTCAAATTAGTGCTTCCTCACGGGGACTACCATCTTCTTTGTAGAGCTCTCTAAATTTCTATGGATGAAAGTGAAAATGAATAGTGAAATGGTAATTTTGGAGGCTTATATGGGTCTTTTGAGACATTTAGGGGTTCGAAAACTCCTCCTGGACAACTACAGATTCATTTGTGTTCTTTTTTTTTACTCAATCGGGAACCAAATTAAAGGTGCCTATGATATTTTCAGCCGCACAGTGTCATTTTTGTGGCACTTTCAAAAGTTATGACTTTGCTTCATTTGTTTCCAACATTGGTCACTACTGCACATTTTATCATACATCTTGGTCTAAACATCATTTTATTAGCCTTATCACTCATATTTTCATGTAATTAACTTGGTAATCGTGTGTTTATTTTTAAAAACACACCTCCTTCTACTCCACTCTTTCTTTCCCTACCGCTTCCTGCAAGTGTTATGTTCTATTCAACTGAGGGATTTATTTCTTTTCCTTCGATTTCATTCCCAAGTGGGCATGATCACACCCATCATCAATTAAATTTTTGCTCAAAATAGCATCAAAATGACTTCATTATCAAACAAACTAGGGGCATAACAATTTCCTTGACTAAGTATGAACTTTGGATAGAAAGCTTTGGTTCTCATGAGCTGGATATCTTATGTTTCCTCATTTTAGAAGATTTTTATTAAAGCTCATGGCAGCTTCTTACTAATTTTTGAATGACAACAAAGTTCAGAATCAGTATTATCAATTTTGGACGACAACCAAGTTTAGAATTGGTATTTTTATAAATCTTTTATTGATCTTTGGATGACAACCAAGTTCAAGATCAATTCTATTAGTTTTGTTCAATCAAGTGTGAGACTGATCTCCTCAACATTTCATTCGACAACCAAGAATGAGATTCTCAATCTATCTGAAGTCAAAATCAAAAACTTTCTTTGAATCAATGCGCTACTCGCACATCAATTCAAAGAGGGGCAAATGTAACCACCTAAATTTGGTTTGTTCCAACTATGGACCCTATTTTCCCTAAGTGTGA
>MU227465.1:1098040-1114589 GCA_018584345.1 Thuja plicata | reverse complement strand
TCCTAACCCACCTCCTAATGTTGTCACATTCCATTAAGGAATGCTTAGCAACTCAACCCACTTGAGAAAGTCCACTTTCTCAAGCTTGACTTCCTTAAGGTCCACTTTCTCAAGCCAACCTCTTACAGCCTCCCTTGCCTCTTTAAAGCTTTCATTAATGCCTTATTAATGAAGATGCCTTAAGCCTATGTCTCCTCCATGCCTCATTAATGCCCAAGGCATTAATGGCTCTTACACCTCCATTAATGAGCCCCTTCACTCATTAATTCACCTTGTCCCCCCCCTCTCTCTCTCTCTCATTCTTGTATAAATAGAAGCCATATTTGAGAGTAAATAAGCCTTCACTTTAGATTGTAAATGCATTTTTATGCTATTATATTAATCCTAGACTAACATTTCACTTCACATTTCATGCTTTTACATTGTTATTATTCACATGCTTAGAGCTATAATTCTTGTTTATCATCTTTTTAGCTTGTTTTTAACTAAAAATCCTTCATACTAGGTTGTATTCGTCATTGATTGTAGCATATTCTGAGGGCTAATATGTTACTAATCACACTCCTCCTAGTTAGCAAGAAATAGGTCGATATTAGTGGGTTTTGTATAATTTATCTAACCTTTCGAGCTAATGAAATGACTTATTGAGTGTTTATGTCTTTCTTAACAGATTCCCAAATACACACACACAGTTATCATATAGATTTATTTCCTTTCATGCATTGTTATCATATAGATTAATTTCCTTTCTTGCATTGTTATCATATAAAATAGCTTCCATTTTCATTTTCATGCATACTTGATGATCATGGAGACTAACATTCTTTCTTTTCCTCTTTGAATATCTCATTTTATGGTGTACTTTCATGGGCACAAACTAGGTCAATCTAAGGGCTTCTATTACAAACCCTTGCACTCCATGAATAGAGAGCTATGAGTTTCCATTTGAGACCTCACTCTTGAGAAATGTTGGATACAATGATTCATAGAAGTGTGACACATTTTTAGTGCACACATACAGACAAAGGTGTCAGTGATGACAAGAAGACAAGATCATAATCATATTTTATTCTTCATTTTTGTCCATCCACCGCTTGGTCTCTTCTTGTCTTTTGTCCCTTTTCTATGTTTTTAGGATTAGGTCTTAAACCATCCAAAGCTGGTTGCATCCTTACTTATTAAGTATTTTAAGATTGTTTTAGCCTATATATAGAACTTTTTCTAACATTTTGAAATGGGGATGGAATATAATTACAAGGCAGACTACTAAATTTTCTCTAAGCCTCTGTATATTTTGGGTCTTTTGAATGTATTTTGATGTAGTTATACATTAATAAAATACATTTCAATCTCTATTTTACATCTTGTGTTGTATCTTTTTATTTCTATTCAAGCTTTTGTATGTTTAATTTTCAAGGCATTTGAATATATCAATTACAATGTAATTGTGCAGTCAATTGTAAGGTCCTTCAAGGAAGGAGTAATTCTTTTAGGTGATCCCATAGAGCTGAATATTAGTATTAAGATCTCATGACAATTTTGTAGAAGTGAATGTATAGTTTGTAAGGCATTGTATCTAGGTTTCATGTATTTTCATTAGTCACCTAATTGTGGATTTGCATTTAAGATTGACTTTGTTTCCCATAGGATTAGGCATTAGTTTATGGTTTGGAAATTAGGTGTTCATCATCCAATATTTAAAGAAAATTACACTTCACTCATAAAAAAACATATATTTACAAGTAATTGTATTATAGAGTATAAAATTTAGTTTGATGATTCCTTCAAGAAAGAATCAATAGGTTAACCCTCCTAAGTTAAGAGAACTACAAAAGGAAGAAGGATGAGAATCCTTATCACATTACTATTTTCTATTGTCATGATAATTGTTTGTCTAGTTAAGCTCTGTACTAGATTAATCATAGTCATCTGCATAGTTTTCTATTTATTGATACAGTAAAAGGCATTTGACAAACTAGTAAAAAGACCTAATCCACTATAACTTATATTGCAAGTCAGTAATCATTCAAAGGTAGTACCTACTTGAGTCTGTGGTGCTAAAAAAAGAGGGTGGATATTATCCAATCCTCGTCAATTAGGATTTTCTTGCATATGGTAAATTAGAAATATACAAGAGCAAGAATTCATATTGTGTTTTAAATTTCTTGCAAGAAAAATCCCGAACAGGAGATATGGATCTCCAAAAATTGCTGCCCAATTTGGCTTAGTGCACCTTGGGAACACTTCGGTTTAACATGCGCCAGAATGTTGTTGATGCTACGTGAGGAAAAAAGGTCTTCCCTAGTATTTACCTAGCCAATTGGAGCTAATGGAGGTGATGGTTTGGTCCCATGACGAATAGTTCTTTATGCTCTTGAATTGTTAGTGGTATGTGACTTGTAGAGAAGCATAGACTAGATGTTTGATTCTCCATAACTTTTGATGGGTATTGTTTCAAGAACCAAAAATGGTGAAATGATGTTTTCACATGTTCCCCAAGGTAGCCCTAGTTTTATATTTGTAGATTTCAAGGTTTGAAGGGTGCTTCCTTCATTAAGTGCACCAATTAGCTCTTCCAAGCCAAAGTAAGTGTTCCTAAGTTAGAGAAGTTGTCTAATGTTTCAAGACTTGTCCTTTTGGGAAAATTTCTGCCCCAACTAGTACTCTTTGATCATACAATTAATTTCTAAGGACCTTTGGTATATTTGGAAGTAAAACTAGAAAAAGTGTTCTATATGAATGATTTTTTCATGTAATTCTGTGAATTTTTGCAATTGTATGGATCTATATGGATGAATGAGAGATTGAAACAAATTGGAGAAGTTGATAATTGGAAATAAATTTCATTTGTAACTAGTTTGGTCTCCTAAAGAATGAAGGCTGCACAAATGGAGATGACACTAATATCTTCATGATACTTTACTTAAATCAAATACTTTACTACTTAACTACTTTACCATAATTTATTTAAATCAAATACTTTACTACTTTGAACATATTCAACAAAGCCTTATATTTTATTGTACAAATATTTATAAGACATCTTTTCTAACACATTTTAAACAAAGTCTTAAGAATTTTTTGTAAAATATTTGCATTCTTGCATGTATTTCATCATTATACAAGTTTGTATGTACACACCACCTTTCATACAAAATCATTGTATATCATTGATACAACATATTATGAATAAATATATCAATGTTATCAATAGTCTGAGATATAGAATTTCTCAAAATCTTAGATACACAACTATATATCAAAATGTTATTTTTCATTTCCACTCCTAAAGTGTATAATTTTAACACATGGTACTCGATGAAATCTACATTCCAATCCCTGCATTCAGAAGGAACAAGAAAAAAATAAGTTTATAGGTTGAAAAAAATGATTTTGAATGTATAAGTAACTAAATGAACCAAAGAAGATGACTAGCTAATGCATAGTGAATTTTACCATCAAGAAAGATCTAGGCTAATCAAATGCACACCTCAATCTCCTATATATATATCATATATGTATCCAACTGCACTTACAATCCACATACAAAACCAAGTTTATTGGCTCAAACAAATAAATAAGAAAACAACAATAAATGTATTGAATGTAACTGTAATGGACATGGAAAACCTTGCAGTTGGTTGCACTTACCTACTAAAGTGTGCCTGCAGGGTCATCTCTCTGGTTGAGGGTATTCAAGATTGCTTCATGAGCAGTAGTACTAATATTCCAAAGTTCCTTTGTCTTTGGTTTTCCTTGACATTTTAACAACTTACCATTGGTTGTTATAACAAGGTGTGAATACATGAGAATTGGTTTGTAGTTCTTGTAGTCTTCAAATGTGGGAATACCATTATTTCTAAACATGTATGTGTGTAGCCATGTTCCTGCAACAACATGTGATCCTATTGGATATGTGAAAATATGATAATATGTCATTGGTTGTGTAAGTTTTTGATTTCCTTGTACATAATGTGCTATCCAGTAATCTGATCTCTCATCATTCCCCTATGGTGCAACCAATGAAAAACAGGTCCTAGCTATAGAACATCTTAAATATGGTCCTAGTCAAGTGAAAAATACATGTCGTCATTTATAATAGAGAGTGTGATAGATAAAGGAGTTAGATAATGTGGAACCCATGTATCAACCCACTCACTTGACTAATACTGATCCCAATCACACTAAAGACACCTCAAACAAAAACAAGCCAAATCTTGTGTCCAAATGGTCCGTGTACTAGTATCTGAGCTTTGAAATGAATGCATTTTTGAATAATATCTCATAGTTTGAAAATCCAACCTACCTCCAATTGTTCTTAGCTCAACCAATCAAAACAATCTGTGCATGGCTGAATCAAGATTCCCCTATGACAATGTTGAAGTACACCAATAAATAATAGTACGAGCATCAAGGATTTTTGCACCTAAAATCCTCAATGGATCCTTTACTAGAGCTCTCTTGACACATGCACCTACTCCATCATGCTCCCCTTCTCCATTACTAGCCTAAAAAAAACCAAATATGAGGTACACCTCTCTCTACATGCATTCTACATAACCAATAAAATATACAATCATTTTTGAGTTCACCTATGCAATTATCTAACCAAATGAGATGTCTATCCATAAAAATATCATTTTCCCACACCCACTCAAAATAAT
This sequence comes from Thuja plicata, assembly GCA_018584345.1. NCBI lineage: Eukaryota > Viridiplantae > Streptophyta > Pinopsida > Cupressales > Cupressaceae > Thuja > Thuja plicata. The sequence continues at coordinate 1,109,925 of MU227465.1, read as the reverse complement.
TCTAAAGCAATTTTGGACATACTCATGAGAGTTAGATCTATCATCACTCATATTAAAATGGTATTCTCTAATTATATTTCGGTCATCTTATGTACTATAAGGGGAATGTCTATATGTTATGTGCAAAAAAATAGCAACCTGAATAGAATTGTAATATTGACCTTGTAACTCATTTTGGGGCTACATTGTATAGTTTTGTGCAAAGTCAACAACTGATATAATAGTGCCAATCAGGAAAGTGTCCTTAAAAATCCTGAATTGTTGATCCCACCACTGAGACCTGTGACTTTCCCTTACATACTTGTAAAAAAGATTCTTCCTGAAATTTGAAATAAAATCAACTACATTGCATTCCTTTGTAACCAATTCATATCTAGAGCCTTCACCTCCACTTTTCAATGTATATTTAATGGTTTCATATACCTTTTTTGGACAATTGTCTTTCCAAAATCATGTTCGCAGCCCTCATGAAAACATGAAACAAAATGCACTAGCACACCACACTCTGAGTACTTATCATTTAAGATATCTTGTCTATAAAAGAAACATCCATCATCTCTAAGAGGATGTAGGCCTGGGAAAGTGTACGTGTTCTGCCAAAAAGAAGAAAATCCAATATAGGATTTTGGAGCTTTCAGACTTCAATGATTCCATCAAGAAGGTCTCTAAGGATAAGAAGGAAGCGGAAGGCACTCTCCTCAATTTTTCCTAGTTCCTCGTGTTCCCCTGCTTTTTTGCTAGATCATTTTTTTGCTTTTGTTTGTTGGGTGGCCTAGCTAGTTACTGGCTCTTTTGTCTGGTTTTTTGTTTTGTTCCTAGGTTTTGTGGGCTGGGTCTCAGTCTTGTTTTTGTTTAGTGCATTTAATGCTTATTTCTTTTTTGTAATGGTTATAAGTGGTTTTGCGTCCCCACAAAACCTACTTTTACCAGCAATCAAAAACATCCATCATATCTAGGACATAAAAATGATCTAGAAAGTCTCTTGATGATTTTTTAAGAGCACTTGCACAACACTCCTCCAACATTTCACTACTATGCAAAGTAAAATGAATGGATCATAACAATTCATGATGCATTGAAAACTCCACATGATATTTGCAACAAGTATTTTGAATCTTAAGAGGCACACAAAATAAGGCTTGAATGCTTTAAAAGATCTTTGTGATATTTGCAATGTTGGTTGTGTCTCAAAAAATTTATTAAACAACATTGTTTTAATCACCTCCAAATAATGTTTTGGATGCAGGGTGTGGTCTCGAATGCCAAATCTCAACTTCAAGAAATCCTTCACAATTGGTGACACTCTTGAGTTAGATTTCCAAAATAGTTGAATTTGATCCTTCACACCATTAGTAAGATTCTTATCACAACGTATAAGTCTCTCCACCATAAGCCCATGTGTCATTTTGAAGAGGATCATTAAGTCTTTCTCTTCTTGTAAGTGCTCTATCCAATTATTTATGATTTAGGTTCAAGTCAACACAAGTTTGTCTCATCAAACGAGCCTTTCTCAGATGATGAATTACTAAGGAGTTTTTAATTACCCTCCTAGTGGCTCTCTTGTTTTTTTCCTTGGTAGTCTTCCCAATGGAATCGAGAGCACTAAAAATATTTCTCACAATAATAGCATTCCTCTCCTTTTTCTTGTTCATGATAATCTTCAATTTGACTAGAATAGGTCTCATCTTCTGCATATTTAACAACTACACAAACACTAGACATTGCTCAACCAAAGTCTTGTGGCTAAAAAAATGATCAAAATGTTTTGAAACCCACAACTGGATGGTTTTTTCTGATCTCTTGCCATCGAAATTGCTCATTATGTTATCATCAATTTCAAGTAACCATTTTGTTGTTCTTTAAAGTATCAAATTTGAATTTTGTCTTTCTTCATCACAAGGGACTTCATTTCTCATATAATTTGGAGATATTTAATGTTGATTTGGTTTGTGTGCACCATTATCATTGTTAATTCCTTCATATTGGATCAGTGGATTGCCATTGTCAATGTCCACACTTCCATTGTCAAGATCTATGTGTTCATTTTCAAAACCTATATTTTCATCTTTAATCCATACATTCTCATTTTTAGTAGTATTGTCATAAATCATTTCAAATTCATGTTCTTCTTCACTTGAAACAACATTTAAGGGTGGGCCTATACCCAGATGTTCATTAAAATTTAGCATACCTTGTCTCTTGTTCTGCTTGGCAACCCTATCCATTTCTCTATACTTCATTTGTGAGCTTCCTCTTCCATTTATTCTTTCGATGACAACAACTCCACATGGTGAGACCTAAAAGGTGATGCAAAAACCTTTGATAATATAGAGATTCCAACAAAAAGGGTGAAAAAGTGTTTTTTTGTCTTTCACAACTAATTTCCTGTGATATTATCTGTAGAAAAATGTGCTTCTCAGACAGGGACCCAAATAATCAATTTTTTCTTTTGGATATGAGTAAAGCATACTGGGTATCAAATAATATCCGATATCTGATATTATTAGGAATCCCATATTATCAGGTATCTGATATCTCCTATCCAAATTTGCCTTTAACCTTTCCATTTTCATCCTATTTTGATTGTTTATTTTACTTTTTATTACTATTATATTTTAACAGTATTAATATTATATTTATTTTAATATTAATATTATAAATTAATATTTAATTAATATTAATATATATGAATACTCTCTCTCTCTCTCTCTCAATTAGATGATGTCTCCAATTATTATAATCCTTAAATAGGATTGTCTACAACTTCCCTCTTTATACAAGTTTCTGAATCCCTACTGTATTAGTTGATTCCTTCCAACTGATTCTCCTCCAAGTCTCCAAGTCTATAGTTTTCCTAGAGACCCTCCTTTTTCCAAATCACAAAAAATGGGCAACTATCTTTCATCAAGAACTAACTTCCACTGAGGGTTATAAACATCCTATAGACCCTTAAGGTTCACCTTCCTTAGTCAACTAGACTATATAGTCTTGAAAACATGTAAATCTCGGATTTTGTCCTAATTCCTTATTAGACTAAAATAGTGTTCCATTCCTCCAATGTGGAAATGGATATGGAATCAAGGTTCACCAAGATGGCTCTTAAGACCCTCCAATATAACCTTACCAGACCTCAGAGAATCAAAATTTACAAAATCTACAAACACACAAATCTCAGAGTCTTCTCCTTCTTTGGAAGACTACAACAATGGACTCACTTTCAATACTAGAGTTGATAATGGGACAAAGACTAATTGTTATAGACTCTTATGGTCTCCCAGTATTCTATTCACAAACCCCAAACAAAGATAACAAATATCCTAATCTAGCATCTTTAAACTTTCACACAACCTACTAGCCTAGGTGATCAAATTAGGCTAGAATCTAATGGAATAGCCTAGAGATGATTACCTAGGATAGATATTTCTACTTGGAAGGGTTCTGTGATCTTTAAATCCTTCAATGCATTCACTATCTTGACCCGATTCAAATCTTGTCCTGCTATTTCTTGTCTTCATCCATCTCACTGGCTAAATACATACTGCATATTTAGCCTGGGGCATCATTCTAGAAACAACATTCCTGGTCCCCCAACTCCAAGTTCTAGGAATATTAGTGTACATAAACTTAACTTTATATTCACCAAGTAGCATTTTTTTCCAATGGTGAAAACACAAGTTAGGGTCAGATTTCCATAACAGTGTGAAAATATGGAGGTTTTCATCCCATTACACCAGGAAAATTTATAACTTCCTCAAACATTGATCAAATCACTTGCAATAGAACATATTCTCACGCACCAACAATGCAATATCAAATCATCTAATTTCTTAATTCGTATACAACCATGTAGATAGAAAAATGGTCAGAAAATTGTGGTTTTGCATTAAAAATTGCTCCATAATGTAACCTCTATCTAATTTCTTGATTGGACAGGCTAAAAACAATATAAAACCAACTCCATAATTAACCCAACTGATTCAAATCTAGTTGTGGTCATCGAGAGCAGAGTTGCAACAATTAAGCAACAATTTTAAATGATGCATTAACAACATTTTCCCAAAAATGAGAACTATTGACAAGAGCTAACAACATCAACATTGTTGCATCCCACCAAGTGGGAAAAGACACTAAACATCTACCAAAGACATAAAATTCTCAAAAATAACCCTAAAACTCTTCTGCAACCTAAAACACAAAAATTGCATAAAACACTATGACAGTCCAGTGACCTAAGGGCCTAGGGTTTATAAATGTACCACTAAGATCCATATCCACACATGACGCACCAAAAACAAACCATAGGATGGATCTAAGTTGCATCCAGTTATTATAATTTAAAGAAAGAAAACTCAAGTCCTAGGTTCCCTACACCACTCTCTCCCCTATGTATTATTGTTATAATATAAATATTAATAAATAATTAATACTAATACTATACTATTATAAAATAGAAAAATAAATAATAATAATAATAATATAATACTAATTTTTATAATACTATACTAATATTTAAATAATTATATAATACTAATGCTATTACCATCTAATATTAATAATAATAAAAATGAAATTTATTATATATAAACTAAAAACAAAAAACCATAAATTTGAAAAAGCCTAAAATTATAAAATTTAAAAGATGTTTCAAATTGAAATGTTGAATTTGGGTGGGATTTATCAGATATCTGATATAATCGGATATCTGATATTTTAGATATATGATTAGGCTTGGTATTTTCTTTGGGTTTTGGTTTGCAATGCCAAAAATGGATGGTCAACCCAAATGACATGTTCATCATATTTGCTCTGATCTCCAGACTTTGACCATGTAGCTGACGACCTGTTCTTCACACGAAATTGATGAAACAAAAAGGGTTTCATAAAGACATTATCAACTTTCTATCAATATAATTGTTATTAGAATTCAAGTTTAGTAAGTAATTATTACTTATTTTATAATTAAGTTATCTCTAAAGTCCTAATTGACACACTGATTGAAAAAAAAAAACTATAACTTTCAAATGGTTTAATATTTAAGAAATCTGAAACATGCATCACATTCTATGCTTCGCCTACTATAAGAAAAATAAAGTTTGCAATTTTGTAAAGTTTAGAATTTGTTAAGATGGTCAGACACTAGATTTTTTTTATTTTGAATAAGTTGTAGCTAAAAATTTATAATTAATTACTTATATGGTAAACAATTACACAAAAATATGTGTCACTCTGGGCATGAGTCGAATACTTATATCTAGAATCTTGTGAAAATATATCATCATTTGATTGTGATTAAGGTGGTCAGACATACACATACTTTTTATCTTTTTTCTAAAAGTTTTGTACTACTACATTGAAATCTAAAATATTGAATAATTGGATTAATTGTTTTTTTCAGACAAGGGCGAGTAGTTTAGAAGGTCTACATTTAATTTCCTACATAATATGTTCTTACAACTTTTTCAGATAACATTGATAAGATGTTAAACTTTTTACTTCATGTTGACTAACCCTAATTTTCTGATTTTTCATTGCCACTTAAGGCCATAGCTTGGTATACCATCATCCTGCACATACCCTATCCTGAGAATTAACTACCTTATAGATGATGAATTTTTTTGAAGCGAGAATAGAAAAAATATTTGTTAGAAAATCACGGAATTCAAAGGAGTGGACATAGGAGAACTGGTGGACACCATACATATTTAAAAATAAAGAATAAAGAAGAAAATTTGAAAAAATGAAAATGTAGGCTACTAAGAACCAATAGGTAAAACAACGCACTTTTGATAGTAGGATAATGTTAGTAATAACTGAGAGGGGGGGTGAATCAGTGGCCTCAAAAAATTATCCTTCAAACTTAACCACAAATCAATAAACCTTAGATACTTAAGTCCCTACAAGAGGCATGCCATGAAATAATATTACTGATTAACTATCTGTCGGTGTTCTCTGGCTTTCCTTATTCTTTCTTGATTACTGATAAGCAGTATAACTATTTACCGAAACTTAGTAAATAAGTAGAGTATATCGATCAATCGAGTGTTAACTATGTCAGATACAAAACAATAAAGAAATGAATCATACACACATAACACATGAATTTTTAACATGGAAACCCTGTTAGGGGAAAAACCACTAGGACCGGTACCCCAAATTTTCACTCTTCTGAAGTGATCCCTATTAAGAGCCAACCCTGTTAAATGTTACAAACACACTATTAAGTGCGACCTTGTTAGAGGATTTTATACATAGAGGTTTTCACTTAGTATTGGGCATCTATTGCTACCGTCCTTGAATCATCCTCCTTCTTAGAATTTCAATAGGTATCGGGCATATCCAATTCTACCTTAATGAATCAACCTTTTTGGCACTCCTTGGGATGTACCTCAATATATAGAAGACTGTTAAGTCATGCTCTATTAAGAGACTTGATGCTTCAATGGTTAAACTAAAACACTATGACCTATTTCTAATGCAACTTTGAATTTTAGATTTTTAGATCTATTTATGTACATTACCTCTCTGATCAATGTATTAATTCAATTCTTTGTGCTCCACACTTTTTGCTCTGTGATGCTGTGCTTCACTATTCATCAGTGTCTACAAAATTCCTTAGCTCTCCTTTAGCTTGATTGATCAGGACTGTATAAAGTTATTATTCATCAGTTTTTGTTTAGCATCCTCTTTCTATTCACTCCCCTTAATCCCATTTGTAAATGAATTAAGCTTGTCTCTTATACAGACATGATATTCATTGTTTCTTGATTCTTGATTCTTGGTGTGAAAAAAAATCCAGCCAATTTGATTTAAAGCATAACTCTTGATTTGTCTCGTAATTGTCTTATTTCCATCTGTACAAATCATCTTTAAATCAATCACTTAACTCTCATTGAATAAAATAAATAAAACAACTAGTTAAGTCTATCTTTAGCTCTTGCCAGCTAGATATTTTATCATTTTCTGAACTCTATGTTCTATCAGTCACCTCTACAGTTAGTTGTCAGTGACAACTGACAGTTCCATCAGTGAGACTCCAGTTAGCTTTGTGATCTCCGTCTGTCGGGCATCATTGGAATTTTACTCATCGAGAAACCTTCTAACTTTGCTCGTCGAGAATCACTGTGGCTTTTCTTGGTCGGGCAACACTATCTTCTGATCGTCAAGTATCACTGTGACTATTCTTCTTTGCTCTAACTATCAGTGTGAACTTCGTTGATGTTGTTTGTCACTCAATGAATACTTGAATTTTATGTATTGTTGAAAGCATAACCTTTATTCCATTGATTCTCTAAAGAACTTTTCATTATGTACATGACCATATAGATGATATTAAGTTGACATCAATGACAATACAATACATTAACTGATTTAATGCCTTGCATTATATTCAACTTAACATTGTCAAACATCCAATCAGTTATATGTCATCAATATCTCCCTTTGGCATTAATGGAAACATACTATATTATCAAACTATACTATTTCTAATACAATATGAAATATAATAGTTGAGATTCATCAAACTACCAATCATTTTATTCTGATAACTGATAAATGTTTGACATTCGGTAAGCTCTTTTTTAGCTTAGATTTTATTCTTGCAGCTCTTTGTCTTATGATGTGTTGTGTTCCCTCCTTTTGTCAATTTCTCTCTCTTGATTGTTCTTCTCTTTTGATGTCTTTTTCTCTTGTTAGCAACTCTCCGTTTGTATAATCTTTGCATACAATTTTCTCTCCCTAAGGATATAATCTCTCCCTATTGGAGTAGTATAATAGTGGATAATTTTCCTTCCTTTTCTAAAGAATGTGATAATATGGATAATTTCTCTCCCTTTGATAGCAATGCCAAACAAATATTTTACAAATATCTAACATTCATGTCAAACAATCATTTCTCTCTATCCATAATATATTCCTTGCATTTCCCTTATCCATCAGCAATATAACAATATGCTCTGGTGCTTGGTTTTGATATATACCTGTCTGTATATAGATGCAGCTTTGAAGTTCATCTTTTTTCTTGCATCAACAGTTCTGATATTCTCATAATATGTAGGCTGATGTAACCTTCAGTCATTTTACTAACCGCTAGACAAGGGTTTGACCCCTAGTCTCTTTATTAAGTACTCAGATGTATCCTTGGGCAATGGCTTGGTGAAGATATCCACCAATTGTTCTTTTGATTGCACATTTTCAAGTATCGCTTCCTCTGCTTGAAATTGTTCTCTCAAATAGTCATACTTGATGGCAATGTGTTTAGTCTTGGAATGCATGACTGGATTCTTGGAAATGTTTATTGCACTGGTGTTATCACAATAGATAATCATGAGATATTCATATGCATTCCTTCCAGCAACTATTTGATCCATGCAATATTTGAGCAATTTGCAGCAACAGCAAAATATTCTACTTCTGTAGTAGACTGAGAGATGCATCCTTGCTTCTTTCTTATCCATGTGACAAGTTTGTGACCCATAAAGAATGCTCCTCTAGTTGTGCTCTTCTGGTCATCAAGATTACCAGCCCAATCAACATCGGTAAACACCTTAAGTTCAAATTTTCCTTCTCTTCTATAGCATAAGACATATTCCTTAGTGTTCTTTAGATATCTTAAAATCCTTTTCACAATAGTCATATGTGATTCCCTGGGATTAGCAAAAAATCTAGAAACAATTCATACTGCATGTGCAATATATGGTCTACTGTGTACAACATACATGAGTTTTCCAATCATTGATCTGTACAGAGTCTAATTTACCTCTGTTGTCTTGTCCTCCTTTGTTAACTTAAATCCAGTAGCCATTATTTTTCCAACTGGTTTTGATTCTTCCATCTTGAATATTTTCAAGACCTCTTTGATGTATTTGGACTATGTAATGAAAATACCTTCACTTTGTTGAATGATCTATAGACCAAGAAAGAACTTTATCTCTCCAAACATAAACATCTCAAACTCTTTGCTCATATCATTAGAAAATTATTTGCATAGAATATCCTTGCCTCCAAATATGATTTCATCAACAAATATTTCAGCAATCAAAGTGTTAGCATCAATATCTTCCTTCAAATAAAGATTATTGTTTTCACTAGTCCTTACAAATCCAATACTTATAAGATAGGAATGAAGTCATTCATACCAGACTGTAGGAGCTTGTGTCAATCCATACAATGCTTTTTGAAGTCCACATATCATGTTTTTCTTGTCTGGATCTACAAACTCTTCTAGTTGTTCAATGTATACATCTTCTTCAAGTATTCCATTCAGGAATGCAGACTTGATATCCATTTTATACACCTTGAATCCTTTATATGCAGCATAAGAAAGTAATATTCTCACTCCTGCTAGCCTAGAAATGGGTGAAAAAGTCTCTCCATAGTCTATACCTTCCTCTTGTGCATACCCCTTGCATACTAGTCTTTCTTTGTTTCTTGTGACTTCTCCATTCTCATTCATCTTATTCCTGAATATCCATTTTGTACCGATGACATTATTGTCATTCGGTCTTGGCACAAGTGACCATGTCTTTTTGTTCTCAATCTACTCAATCTCATCATTCATAGCACTTATCCATTATTTATTATCAAGTGTAGCATTGATAGATTTTGGCTCAAACTCACAAACTAAACAATTTGAGGTTAAAGACTTACTTCTTGTTCTTGTACTAGCTTTTCTATCTCCTATGATCTGGATCTCTAGATGGTTCCTTCTTACATATCTTGCAAGTATAGGTTTAGATCTTTCTTTATCAGCTTGATCATCATTTTGATCTTCATTTTGTTCCTCATCACCTTGCACATTATTTTGATCATTATCCTGACCTTCGGTTGCAACATTCTATTGTTTTGGAATTAAGCATTGTTGCTTGGGAAGAGTGTTGAGTTCTTCATAGTATACAAATTTATTGTAGTCCTCTGATTCTTTTTGGCTTTCCAACTCATTCTTTTCTGCAAATTCATCTATCTTTGCATTTGTGCTTTCAACAACTTTGTTAGAATCCTTGATAAGAAATTTATAAGCTTTTCTCTTGGTAGAATACCGTAGAAAAATACCTTCATCACTTTTGGCATCAAGCTTTCCATTTCTATCATCCTTTAAGATATAACATTGACTACCAAAGATTTTGAAGTAACTTACATTGGGTGTTTTACCATACAATAGCTCACAAGGTGTCTTCTTTATGTCCTTCTTCAATTGTACATTGTTCAGTGTGTAGACAAAAATACTAATAACTTCCCTCCAGAAGATTTCAGTTATGCCTTTCTCTATCATCAGTCTTCTATCACAATCAACTATTGAAATATTCCTTCTCTCAGTAATCCCATTTTTCTATGGTGTTCTTGGTGTAGAAACCTGTCTTTTATACCATGCTCATTATAGAAATTAGTGAATTCATCTGATATAAATTCTCCTCCTCTATTTGATCTCAAACATTTTAGATCCTTACCAATTTTTTTCTCTACAGGGCCTTATGCCATTTAAACATCTTGAATTCTTCAGATTTATCTTTTAGAATAACTGTCATCATTCTAGAGTAATAATTAACAAAGAGAATAAAATACCTATCTCCATAATAACTCTTTGTCCTCATTGGTCCACATAGATCAGTATGGACTAATTCTATAATATCATCAGATGTATGGATTTTAATTTTGAAACTAGACTTTGTCATTTTACCTTTTTGACAATTCTTGCACATGATGTTGTCGGGCTTTATCATCATTGGTAATCCTCTTACATTTATCCTTCTTCTTATTTTCATCATGTTGTCAAAATTCACATGACACAATATTTTGTGCCACAACCATATGTCTTTGTTTCTAGTCATTAAGCAAGTTGTGTTTGTATCATTCACAAAGAATAAGTTACCTTTTGTCTGTTCACCAGTACCAATCAATCTTCCTGATTCATTGAAGATCTTTGCCTTTTTGTTCTCTAATTCTATTCTGTGACTTGAATTATTCAGCTGAGAAACACTAAATAGATTATAATTCAATCCTTTTACCCAATTAGCATTTTCACATTTAATCAGGTTCAACATTATAGTTCCTTTACCTTCAACTGGACAAGGTCTATTTTTACCCATTCTTACTGTACCACCATTATAATACTCAAAAGTGTTAAAATTTTCTTTGTCACCGGTCATGTGGTGAGTGAAACCACCATCTATATTCCAGATTTCATTCTTGCTAACCTTAGATATGAGTACAGTTTCTACATACCTTCAATCTTCATTTGAATCATCCTTCACAGCCACAAATACCATCTCGATGTCTTCATCAGTGTTGCAGAGTGCAACAGTGGAAGGTTTGATCTCCTAAGACCTTTGAGGTCAAATTGCTCCAAGATGCTAAGGGTTCCAATAAGACTTCAAGAAAGGTCTCAATCCTTTCTCTAAATGTTATACACCTCTAATAACCCTTAAGAACACCCACTGGATTTATAAACATACTTTTTGCAACTTTCCACTATGTTTCCTAGTCACTTCCCAATACAGGGCTACAAGGCCAGATTTGACAAAATTGGGGATATTAGACACAACCCCACACCTAACACAAGAAAAAATGATGTAATATGAAGGTGTTTAACAATCCAAACACTGTCCCACAAGACCAACTCCTAATCTACTCCAGCACTCCAAGAATCCTCCAAGGTACACAGGCCTAATAGGGCCCTAATATGCTTGGTTTACAAAGGAAGACCAATGAAATGGGTGCATCAATTGAAAGTCAGGTCTTGTATCTCTTCAAGGATACCTATAAACACCAAATCCACCTTTGGATTGATAACTTTGTATTCATCTAGCTCTGTGCAATCACATTCCTATAATTCAGGACCAAATACATCTAAATATTTGGCCTAGGGCTTGCAAGTATAATTCATTCCC
>MU227465.1:1063909-1092126 GCA_018584345.1 Thuja plicata | reverse complement strand
CATCTAGCTCTGTGCAATCACATTCCTATAATTCAGGACCAAATACATCTAAATATTTGGCCTAGGGCTTGCAAGTATAATTCATTCCCTTTACCTTCTGTCCTATAGCTTCTAAATTATTAAAGTACATTCCCAGGGCTTTCATGCATTGGGTTTTGTGCAAAATGGATGGTATAGTCACGAGCTATAACTCCATTAGCCCAAAACCCTGCTGGAACTAGGTTTTCCTGGATAGTAGGAGTAAAAATGCGATAACTTTGTCTACAGACCTTCAAAACACTTCAAACCAAATGCATTCAAAATCTAGTTCAATAGAAAATCTTCTCCAACCATTAAAATTTTTCTGCGAATCTGTACAGCACATGCAGAATTGAAACAACAGTGTTTTTAAGGCAAAAAATAGTGAATTTTATTGATTGTGAATAAATCTGATTACATCTATCAACCTGTTCTTTTGGGAAGGTTGATTAATACTTATAGACTTATGTTTCACCGATCAACTATTTGAGAATTAGTTGCAATCGGTTGAAACTTGCTAATTACAACTTTTAAGCATATTGTGAGAAGTTGCTTAGCAACTTTGAAAAGTTGCTTAGCAACTTTTTGTTATTTTTACTAATCTTGTATATAAAGAAGTCCTAAGGACTCTAGACTATCCTAGGACCTTTTTAAGGTATAATAACCTATTTTCTAACATATCCCTAACTATTCTAAGCCAAATGTCCCATAGGTCCTAAGGACTCAAGGTTTATAGAATCACCAATGAGCCTTAGGCCTTTACAAATGGACTTGTGTCAACTTAATAACAACGTAAGATATGATGTTCCCTGTCATGAGTCATCTTAGTGGATATGGCTATGTTCATGTAATTTCGTTGAATCACTGATTTGTTGGAGTGAACTAATTTGTTGGAGTGAGGGCTCTGCACCAATCAGGTTTTATGTTAGGATCTTCATCTTTGCAAGTAGCTAGGTAGCTAGCTTTCTTTCCTTTGTCCTTGTAGGCTCAGGTAACTCTTATTTCTTATTTTTGATAACCTCTATAATCTTTGTTATCACCTCTGTCAAATTTCTTCTCAAAAGATCTATCATTACTTTTGTCATCTTTTCTTTTGTTAGGACATCTTGCAATAAAGTGTCCAATCTCTTTACAATTAAAGAATACAAGTGGTAACTTGCCTTTGTATTTAACTTTTCCTCTCTACATTATTCTAGCCATAAGTGCTTCTATTTCATCTAGATCTTCTTCTTCACTTTCACTTTCACTATCTCTTTTCGATGTGTGTCTATGACTTGATTTGCTTATTCTCATAGAAGACTTAAATGTAGACTCTAAGTTTGGTAAGACACTATTATCAAAGTTATTCATCTCAAATGAAATTATTCTACCAAATAAACTATCAAGAGTAACTATATTGTTTGCTACTTGTCTCATTTCTTGAATGGCAGAAACTCTAATAGCATATATAGGCAGTAAGGTTCTTAAAATTTTTACTTACCACTACCTCCTCTTCAAGTGTACCCCCAACTCCTCGTATAGCATTGACTACTTCTTTTATTCTTATGTTGTACTATGTGATTTTTTCTCCTTCTTTCATTTTGAGATCATAAAACTTTCCTCTAAGGATTTCTTCCTTTGGTCTCAGAACATTTGTATCACCTCCATGTACAAGCTTCAGTTTGTCCTGCATCTTCTTTGCAGTTTTTCAATCTTTGACATCTTCAAATCTAGCATCAGAGAGTGAGGAAGAAAGCTCTATAGCCATACAGTTATGTTCATGCTTCTCTCTCAATTGATCTACTGCTAATACTCTTGTAGGAAACACATAATCAGTATCAAGGAATTGAGTAACATCATTACCAATACCTAATAAGTGGATTCTTATCCTTCTTTGGCATGAAGCAAAGTTGTCTTTTTTCAACTTGGGCACATCTCGTCTGTCCATCTTGTGATCTTGACTTAGGTCTTGAAACCTTCCTTTCTAAGAACACAAGCTATGATACTAATTGTTAGTAATAATAGAGAGGGGGGGGGGTGAATCAGTGGCCTCAAAAATTTATCCTTCAAACTTAACAACCAATCAATAAACCTCAGATTATTAAGTCCCTACATGATGCATGCAATGAAATACTATTACTGATTAACTGTCTATCAGTGTTCTCTGGCATTCCCTATTCTTTCTTGATTACTGATAAGTAGTATAACTATTTACCGAAACTCAGTAAATAAGAAGAGTATATCGATCAATCCAGTGTTAACTATGTCAGATACAAAACAATAAAGAAATGAATCATACACACATAACACATGAATTTTTAATGTGGAAAAATTGTTAAGGGAAAAACCACTGGGATTGGTACCCCAAATATTTACTCTTCTGAAGTGAGCCCTGCTAAGAGCCAACCCTGTTAAAGGTGACAAACACACTGTTAAGTGTGACCTTGTTAGAGGATTTTATACATAGAGGTTGTCACTTAGTATCGTAAATCTAATGCTACCATTCTTTAATTAGCCTCCTTCTTAGACTGTAAATAGTTATCGGGAAAATCCAATGCTACTTTCATGAATCAACCTTTTTGGCACTCCTTGGGATGTACCTCAATATATAGAAGATTGTTAAGTCCTACTCTATTAAGAGACTTGATGCTTCAATGGTTAAACTGAAACACTATGACTTGTTTCTAATGCAACTTTGAATTGAAGATTTTCAGATCTATTTAAGTATATTACCTCTCTGATCAATGTATCAATTCAATTATTTGTGCTCCACACTTTCTGCTCTGTGATGCTATGCTTCACTATTCATTGGTGTCTACAAAATTCCTTAGCTCTACTTCATCTTGATTGATCAGGACTATATGAATTTATTATTCATCAGTTTTTCTTTAGCATTCTCTTTCTATTCACTCCCCTTTATCCCATTTGTAAATGAATTAAGCTTGTCTCTTATATAGACATGATATTCACTATTTCTTGATTCTTAATTCTCAGCATGAAAAATAATCTAGCCAATTTGATTTAAAGCATAACTCCTGATTTGTCTCGTAATTATATTCTTGCCAACTGTACAAATCATCTTTAAATCAATCACTTAACTTTGGTCAACTAAAACAAAGAAAACAACCAATTAAGTCTATCTTTAGCTCTTGCTAGCTATATATTTTATCATTTTCTGAACTCTCTATTCTTTTGGTCACCTCTATAGTTAGTTGTCGATTACAACTAACAGTTTCTTCAGCGAGACTCCAGTTAGCCTCATGATCTCTGTCCATCAGGCATCATTGGAATTTTACTTGTCGGGCAACCTTATGACTTTACTCATCGGGCAACACTATGGCTTTGGTTCATTGGGCAACACTATCTTCTAATCATTAGTTATTACTATGACTATTCTTCTTTTCTCTGACCGTTGGTGTGCACTCCGTCGGTGTTGTTTGTCACTCAGTGAATACTTGACTTTTATGTATTGCTGAAAGCATAACCTTTATACCATTGATTCTCTGAAGTCTTTGGCATTATGTACATGACAGTACATATGATATTGATTTGAAATCAATGACAATACAATACATTAACTAATTTAATGCCTTGCATTATCTTCAACTTAACAATTTTAAACATTCAATCAGTTATATGTCATCAGATGATAGTTTTTTTTAAAGTTCTCCTTACAATAAATTATCCTCGAGTACCTTAAAATACAAAAATCATGAAAGAAAAAGAACACGAATCATGACTCATCTCCTATCTTGTAAAAATCACCCCCTTTAGTTTTTTGTGCATGCTCCTTTTCCTTTTTCCTGTGTGGTTTTCTATGGGCATAAAAGGTGTGTTTGAAGTATGGCATAGAAGTGGATTCAAACTGAGCTATGATGCAAAATAAAACCCATGAAATTGAAAGCACTCCCATCCTGAACCCAAATGGGGAGACATGGGTGGTACGTAGTATTGTTTAAATGTTCTTGTCTTCCATCTTATGATAACGTGTGTTGACTCTTTCTCTTCCTCATTTTACTCTTCCACTACTTCCATAAATTTAATTCTCACAATTGCAATCATGTGAAATTAAAATAATCATTTATTTATTTACACATTTGTTGTTTTTCATTAGTATGTAACATAATTACCATGGACAGAGGTGAAAGAGAAGAAAAATTAATATAATGGAATGCTACCAAATTGAAAAATAGTTTATTCCTCTTTGAGAATTCATTATATCTACCTCTTTATATTTCATAGAGGTCTTGGAGACTAGAAAAAAATTAAATATCAAAAGCTTAATGAGTTACATTGAAAATGCAATTCTGCTCAGAACCACAGTTGGCCAAAGTATGATTTCTCACATTTTATCCCTCAAAAGAAATGATTCTTCAGTTTGAATCCCTCATCCAATTATTGTGCTCCTCCATTACAGTATACATACTATCAAAATAAGCTAGAAAATAAGATAAAATAATAGAATGGTGCATGCAAAAATAAAATAAGGGAGAGACAGCATAATACTGCATAAGAAGGAACTTGACTAGGAAGAGTTTTGTGATTATTTGGCAACCATGGTCTCTGTGAGCTATCATTTCTTTGGAGGATTTTCTCAAATTGTTTGTGTGCTTTCCATGATTCCACATAGAGACTATAATAAACCACTTGATATTTCAAACTCTAACATTGCTGAGCTATTCCCATCTTTTGCATGTCTTCTTCGCCAAAACTTACGATCAAGGAGCAGTTGGAAGTCATTTGTTTATGTCTCATATTTGTGCTTTTGTAGAGCCAAGAATTGTATTCATGACATAATTTTTGGGCATTTAAATAAAATTTTCCTCCACATGTCACCTTTTATTTTCAACGTGCCTTTCTTACCTGTCTTTCTACTGGTGAAGTTAAATGGCTCACAAAGAACCCACAAGGGATCAAGTCTTGGCAAGTGCAAGGCCCGACATCATAAGGGATGGTGCAGGGCACCTCCATATTTCATGTTTTGGTTTTGTTTACAGTTTTTGTACATGGTTATGTGTGGGTTAGAATAATATCCAAGGGGTTGGATACAAGGCTAGTTTAACTTCATGATTGTAAGGGCCTTAGTGCTCATTAGGTGTTTTAGGACATTTTGGCTTCAAATTGTGAAATGTTTCCATTTTAGGGAAGTATGGGATAGAGGTATGTTTTAGGACCCTAAACATCCTATTTGGGGTTTTAGAAGTCAACATCCATCATCAAGTTGACAAACAAGGTCAAAATATTCAAAATACAAAATGTTGCTAGCAACTTTGAAAAGTTGCTCGAGCAACTTTTGCAAGAATTGACAAAATGTAGTTAGAATTTATATAACTACCCCATGCTTAGTATATGAGCATGGATTTTATTATTTAAGGAGTTTGATGAGATTTTGGACTTAAACACTTAATTCTGACACCTTTGTACAGATGTTTGTACCCACATTTGTGTAATCTACATTGTGTCTTGGCTACTATACTACTGTGTATGGATTGGCATAGGTGATCATGCTCCATGTTAGTGTAGTTTTTTCTTTCAGGTTCCACATGCAATAGATAGTTTGTTTTGAAGTTTATTATTTGTTAATTTTCAAGTTTTTTAAGGACACTGGCCTAACAAAAGCAAAAACAGTGCTACCTAGCTAGAAATGGCTCTAACCTAAAATCCCTCAAATGAAATTTTTTGAAACCAAGGGGTAAGCAGGGTTAGGGTATATAGATAGGGTTTTGGTTTCCTTTTTGGTTGTTTTAGTGGATTTAACTGGCCAAAAGTGAAGAACTATGGCTGATTGGTGAAACTAGGTGAGCCAGGACAGGGAGAAGGATGGATTTTATCAAGCACCCATGACCTTTTGGGAAAGATAGTGGAATTTGTAGATGAAAAAGATAGTATCCTAAAAGGATTGAAAGGTGGAAGGAGGTGAATCAAAGTTTGGAGACAAGTTTAGCAATTTTTTATACTGATTGGTCCAGAGGCCTAATTAATAGGCTATAATCTAGGGCCTGCAAGAAACTTGGGTTTTGTGTGCTTTCAGAGGTCAGGGTTTTGGATTATGATAGTCTTTAGTGATGTCTTAAATATTTTCATGTTTTTTTGGAAATTCATTTTGATATTTTGGGATCATATGACCAAAATCGGTGAAAATAGACGTACTAGGAGTTGAGCAATTAGGCCTGCTAGTGAACTAATGACCAATTAGATTGGTGAAGTGTCATGAAGTGTTTGGATGGATGTAGAATGAACAAGAAAGGGTCAAGAAGTTTATGGGGAGTCTTGGTGAGTGTATTAGAAGATCCTAGGTAGAGGATTGACAATATAGGTGGAGTTGTAGTGAAGGAAACTAGGCGTTTGGTTAACTAGTTGGACTAGTTGAGCTTAGAAATATTGGAGTCTTCTAAAATCCCACTATACCTTGGAGGAGAAGTTTGTAGAGAGGGTCTTGGAGATCCTAATAGAAGGAAGATCCAAGAAATAAAAACCATTGGATGGTTGCATAGGTCAAACAAGCACCTAGGAGTGAGGAAAAGCTCTATATTGTCAAACCCTCTGCATCAAAGTGGTATCAGAGCCAAGTTAGCTTGAAGATTGTGTATGTCTGAAGGGGAGGAGAGTCAAGAGGTTGAAAACATGACTCCTAAGGAAATGAGTAGGGATGCCATAGTGCAATTGGTTTAGGGACTCTTGAAGAAGGCTAGTGTGTCCGAGACAAAGGGAAAAAAGAAGATCATAGAATGGGGAGATGAATGTGATGGAGATGAAAGTGAGACAGAAAAGTCATCAAAAAAAGGGAAAGAACCTGAGATAGAAAAATAAAAAATGGTATTATCAGATTCCTTCAAGTCTTTCAAAAAGGATAGCATGAAACACATACCATATTACTATGGAAGCCTGAATGGAGAAGAGTTGTTGGATTGGCTTGAAGCCATTGATAACCAATTTGGTTAAAAAGAAATCTCAGAGGAGAAGAGAGTTAGCTATGCTAAGGATAAGCTCAAGGGATCTTCATTGGTGTGGTGGAACATTATGCATGATGATAGAGTGAGTAGTGGAAAGAAGAATATTGTTTCTTGGGAGAGGAGGAAAATCAGATTGAGGGAACAATTCTTGTCTACTGAATATGAAATCCAAATATATCAAAAGCTATAGAATCGAAGAAAAAAAAAATGTCAGTGAGTACCTACATAGAGGAGTTCCATAAACTAAGCCTAAGGGATAGGAGACAAGAAGATGAAATGGAGAAGGTAGCCAGGTACCTTAATTGGCTAAGGAAAGGGATACAAGATGAGATCAACATGATGGCCCCTGACAGTATGCACAAATGCTTCTAATTGGCCTTAAGAGCAGAGGATAAGGCTAGAAGGAGGAATGATTTCCATAAAAGGGGAAGAGATGGAAGAAATAAAAGAGGGTTCAAAAGAGGAATAAATAACTTTGGTAGGGGATAGAGCCCTAATAGACAAGAAGACAACCAGTCCATGCATAATGGTGGGGTAAACTAGTATACAAGATCTTTCCAAAGGGGAGGATATAGAGGTAGAGGACCATCAAGAGGTAGGTTCCAACCCCAAGGGAGATCAAATTCAGTTTTCAGTAGCAGATGCTATAACATTTTCAAACATTCAATCAGTTATATGTCATCAGATGATAGTTTTTTTTAAAGTTATCCTGACAATAAATTATCCTCGAGTACCTTAAAATACAAAAATCATGAAAGAAAAAGAACATAAATAATAAATCATCTCCTATCTTGTAAAAATCACCCCCTTTAGTTTTTTGTGCACGCTCCTTTTCCTTTTTCTTGTGCGGTTTTCTATGGGCATAAAAGGTGTGTTTGAAGTGTGGCATAGAAGTGGATTCAAACTGAGCTATGATGCAAAATAAAACCCATGAAACCGAAAGCACTCCCATCATGAACCCAAATGGGGGAACATAGGTGGTATGTAGTATTGTTTAAATGTTCTTGTCTTCCATCTTATGATAACGTTTGTTGACTCTTTCTCTTCCTCATTTTACTCTTCCAATACTTCCATAAGTTTAATTCTCACAATTGCAATCATGTGAAATTAAAATAATCATTTATTTATTTACACAAATTTTTTTTTGCATCAGTATGTAACTGTTGAATGCCTTTCAACATAATTACCATGGATAGAGGTGAAAGAGAAGAAAACTTAATATAATGGAATGCTACAACATTGAAAAATAGTTTATTCCTCTTTGAAAATTCATTATATCTGCCTCTTTATATTTCATAGAGGTCTTGGAGACTAGAAAAAATGTAAATATCAAAAGCTTAATGAGTTACATTGAAAATGCAATTCTGCTTAGAACCATGGTTGGCCAAAGTATGATTTCTCACATTTTATCCCTCAAAAGAAATGATTCTTCAGTTTGAATCCCTCATCCAATTATTATGCTCCTCCATTACAGTATGCATAATATCAAAATAAGCTAGAAAATAAGATAAAATAATAGAATGGTGCATGCAAAAATAAAATAAGGGAGAGACAACATAATACTGCATAAGAAGGAACTTGACTAGGAAGAGTTTTGTGATTATTTGGCAACCATGGTCTCTGTGAGCTATCATTTCTTTGGAGGATTTTCTCAAATTGTTTGTGCGCTTTCCATGATTCCACATAGAGACTATAATAAACCACTTGATATTTAAAACTCTAACATTGCTGAGCTATTCTCATCTTTTGCACGTCGTCTTGGCCAAAACTCACGATCAAGGAGCACTTGGAAGTCATTTGTTTATGTCTCATATTTATGCTTTTGCAGAGCCAAGAATTGTATTCAGGATGTAATTTTTGGGTAGTTAAATAAAATCTTCCTCCACATGCCACCTTTTATTTTCAACGTGCCTTTCTTACCTATCTTTCTACTGGTGAAGTTAAATGGCTCACAAAGAACCCACCAGGGATCAAGTCTTGGCAAGTGCAAGGCCCGACATCATAAGGGATGGTGCAGGGCACCTCCCTATTTCATGTTTTGGTGTTGTTTACAGTTTTTGTACGTGGTTATGTGTGGGTTAGAATAATATCCAAGGGGTTGGATACAAGGCTAGTTTAACTTCATGATTGTAAGGGCCTTAGTGCTCATTAGGTGTTTTAGGACATTTTGGCTTCAAATTGTGAAATGTTGCCATTTTAGGGAAGTATGGGTTAGAGGTATGTTTTAGGACCCTACACATCCTATTTGGGGTTTTGGAAGTCAACATCCATCATCAAGTTGACAAACAAGGTCAAAATATTCAAAATACAAAATGTTGCTAGCAACTTTGAAAAGTTGCTCGAGCAACTTTTGCAAGAATTGACAAAATGTAGTTAGAATTGACAAAATGTAGATAAAATAATAGAATGGTGCATGAAAAACTAAAATGAGGGAGAGAGAACATAATACTACATAAGAAGGAACTTGACTAGGAAGAGTTTTGTGAGTATTTGGCAACCATGGTCTCTGTGAGCTATCATTTCTTTGGAGGATTTTATGAAATTGTTCATGTTCTATCCATGATTCCACATAGAGACTATAATAAACCACTTGATATTTCCAACTCTAACATCACTGAGCTATTCCCATCTTTTGCACGTCTTCTTGGCCGAAACTCACGATCAAGGAGCAGTTGGAAGTTGTTTGTTTACGTTTCATATTTGTGCTTTTGCAAAGCGAAGAATTATATTCGGGATGTAATTTTTGGGCAGTTAAATAAAATTTTCCTCCACACATCACCTTTTCTTTTCAACATGCCTTTCTTACCTGTCTTTCAACTGGTGAAGTTAAATGGCTCACAAAGAACCCACCAGGGATCAAGTCTTGGCAAGTGCAAGGCCCGACATCATAAGGGATGGTGTAGGGCACCTCCCTATTTCATGTTTTGGTGTTGTTTATGGTTTTTTTAGGTGGTTGTGTGTGGGTTATAATAATATCCAAGGGGTTGGATACAAGGCTAGTTTAACTTCACGATTGTAAGGGCCTTAGTGCTCATTAGGTGTTTTAGGACATTTTGGCTTCAAATTGTAAAATTTTTCCATTTTAGGGAAGTATGGGTTAAAGGTATGTCTTAGGACCCTACACATCCTATTTTGGGTTTTAGAAGTCAACATCCATCATTGAGTTGATAAACAAGGTCAAAATGTTGAAAATATTAAATGTTGCTAGCAACTTTGAAAAGTTGCTCGATCAACTTTTGCAAGAATTGACTAAATGTAGTTAGAATTGATATAACTACCCCATGCTTGGTATATGAGCATGGATTCTATGCTTTGAGGAGGTTGATGAGATTTTTGACTGAAACACATAATTCTAACACCTCTATACAGATATTTGTACCCACATTTGTGTATTCTGCACTATGTCTTTGCTACTATACTACTATATATGGATTGGCATAGGTGATTAGGCTCCATGTTAGTGTAGTGTTTTCTTTCAGCTTCCATATGAAATAGATAGTTTTTTTTTAAGTTTATTAGTTGTTAAGTTTCAAGTTTTCGAAGGTCACTCGTGTGACAGAGACAAAAACAGTGCTACCTAGCTAGAAATGGCTCTAACCTAAAATCCCTCTAGTGAAATTGTCTAAAACCATGGGGGAAGTAAGGTTAGGGTCTATAGATAGGGTTTTGGTTTCCTTTTTGGTTTTTTTAGTGGATTTCACTGGCCAAAAGTGAAGCCCTATGGCTGACTGGTGAAACCAGGTGAGCTAGGACAAGGAGAAGGAAGGATTTTATCAAGCACCCATGACCTTTTGGGAAAGATAGTGGCATTTGTAGATGCACTAGATAGTATCCTAAAAGGATTTGAAGGTGGAAAGAGGTGAATCAAAGTTTGGAGACAAGTTTAGCAATTTTTTATACTAATTGGTCCAGAGGCCTAATTAATAGGCTATAATCTAGGGCCTCCAAGAAACTTGGGTTTTGGGTGCTTTCAGAGGTCAGGGTTTTGGATTATGATAGTGTTCAACAATGTCTTTAAATTTTCATGTTTTTTTGGAAATTCATTTGGATATTTTGGGAGCATATGCCAAAAATCGGTGAAAATAGACCTACTAGGAGTTGAGCAATTAGACCTGCTAGTGAACTAATGACCAATTAGATTGGTGAAGTGTCTTGGAGTGTTTGGATGGATGTAGAATGAACAAGAAAGGGTCAATAAGTTTATGGGGAGTCTTGGTGAGTGTATGAGAAGATCCTAGGTACAAGATTGACAATCTAGGTGTTGTAGTGAAGGAAACTAGGCTTTTGGTTAACTAGTTTGACTAGTTGAGCTTAGAAATATTGGAGTCTTCTAAAATCCAACTATACCTTGGAGGAGAAGTATCTAGAGAGGGTCTTGGAGATCCTAATAGAAGGAAGATCCAAAAAATAAAAACTATTGGATGGTTGGATAGGTCAAACAAGAACCTATGAGTGAGGAAAAGCTCTATATTATCAAACCCTCTGCATCAGAGTGCTATCAGAGCCAGGTTACCTTGAAGATTGTGTATGTCTAAAGGAAAGGAGATTCAAGAGGTTGAAAACATGCCTCCTAAGGAAATGAGTAGGGTTGGAATAGTGGAATTGGTTCAGGGACTCTTGGAGAAGGCTAGTGTGTCCGAGACAAAGGGAAAAAAAAAGATCACAGAATGGGGAGATGAAAGTGATGGAGATGACAGTGAGATAGAAAAGTCATCAAACAAAGGGAAAGAACCTGAGATAGAAAAATAACAAAAGGTATTCTTATATGCCTTCAATTATTTAAAAAAGGATAGTATGGAACACATACCATATTACTGTGGAAGCCTGAATGGAGAAGAGTTGTTGGATTGGCTTGAAGCCATTGATAACCAATTTGGTTACAAAGAAATCTTAGAGGAGAAGAGAGTTAGATATGCTAAGAATAGGATCAATTGATCTAGATTGGTGTGGTGGAACATGATGCATGATGATAGAGTGAGTAGTGGAAAGAAGTATATTACAATGGGGAGAGGAGGAAAATCAGATTGAGGGAACAATTCTTACCTACTGATTATGAAATCCAAATATATCAAAAGCTCTAGAATCAAAGAAAAAAAGAAATGTCAGTGAGTACCTACACAGAGGAGTTCCATAAACTATGCCTAAGGGCTAGGAGACAAGAAGATGAAATGGATAAGGTAGCTGGGTACCTTAATGGGATAAGGAAAGGGATACAAGATGAGATCAGTATGATGGCCCTTGACAGTATGCACAAATGCTTCTAATTGGCCTTAAGAGCAGAGGATAAGGCTAGAAGGAGGAATGGTTTCCATCAAAAGCGAAGAGGTGGGAGAAATAATAGAGGTTTCCAAAGAGGAAGAAGTTGTTGGAAATACAGTAATGGGAAAGCAAGATACTGAGAGGGGGGGTGAATCAAATCTTCAAGTATAAACACTTAAAACAAACTGATAACACATTCGTACATAAATGAATCTAATGTAATCTCAGATAGCATCCACTCCATGAAATAAGTAACACATTACACAATAATTTGGTAACCTAGAAACCCAAATAGGTAAAATTGGGGTGGGGATGACACCCACAAAAGTCTCCACTACTGCAGTAATAAATTGTACCTGTTAAGGTTGCAATGTTTGATTACAAAATGTAATCTACCCTGTTAAAGGTCTGCTCTGTTAAAAGCTTCAGATCATTACAATCTACCTTGTTAAAGGATTTAAACTTACAATGAAGTAAGCACTCTATTAAGAGATAAATAAAGGCCTTCTAAAACCACTCTGTTAAGAGATTTTCACCTGATACAATGATTAGAAAGTCTCAAGTATTGATCCTTTGATATGCACTCTGATGCTGATGATGGATCTCCTCTTTTCAGTATCTCTTCTGATCTTATAATTTGATATGCCTTTACTTTGCTGTTCACTGTGTTATGCTCTGCTTGATCTCTGCTTTTGAACCAAATAACCCTCTGTGCATTTCACATCAAAATGCTGTCACTTCAACAATTCCTCTTTGGCCTCTTGCACATACACACAAAAATAGGGTTTCAAAGAAATCTAATATATCTCTATAGATCTGATAGTGAGATCTAGATCAACGATTAATATTTGATATCCATGCCTTGATGGTAAAACAATTAATGCTTGCAATGAGTCATGCATTGGATAAAACAATTAAATGTATAACTAACTTTGTATAAGAATATTAAATTCGTACATTAGTCAGCCCAAAAAGCTTATACAATTTGACTAGATCACTTATCCTTGAGTTTTGTATCATTCCTGACAAGTATACAAAAACTATTCTGCTTGGCACTTTGAATGTCTGTTGCTCAACATTTAACATCTCTATCTTAACTCAGCTCGGTAATGTAACTTGGCTCAGCAATGTGACTAGGCATATTGAAAGCTGTCCGACAATGTTGCTCAGCCTTGCATAGTTTTAGCTTGGCCACAGTGATAGCCAACTAAAATAGCCTAATGAAATGACTAAGTGTTGGTTACTAATCATCAACATAACTTAGAGATTAACAATCTCCCCATTTGATATTAGTGGAAAAAACACTTATCATAACTTCTGTACATTTCATCAAAAGTATTGCCTAAGTACACTAAGTACTCCCCCTACGAATATACTTATACAAAAGTTTACATGCCTTAAAAATTTATCAAAATTTATATACAAGTGTACCTGTGTTATACTGATGTATCCTTTCATAACTCCTTACCAACTTCATTACTAACTTCCTCCTTCTGTAGTACTAATTTCCCCCTTTTTTTTGTCACTGATTGCTGGTGGGGTTAAGTTGTACTTATCAAAAAATTGCTTATGAAGCTGTAGGGTGGATTCAAATGTTGTATCCCAGCTATCCTTTGCAACCTTCATAACTTCTATTTTTATTTCTAGCTCGGTAGCTAGACTCATTAAACTTTCTACAGTTGATAAGTTTGCACTGCTATGTGATAACTCCTTAGCTTTTGAAAGTTCCTTCTGTATTACCTTCAAATGAGACAACAAGATTGTTTGAATAGTTATCAACTTGGCCCTTATGCCACCATCTTCAGCCATAAGCTTGGCTATTCTCCTTTGTGCATTTATCAACTTATTAAAATGTAAAGAACTAGAGGTAGTATCTTTAGCTAAAGTATTACCAGTTGATCTCAAATCTAACTGTAGATTCTCAACAAGCTATAAATTATCCTTTGTGAAAAATTCAAAATCACATAATTTCCTATACAAAGAATAAACATTGGTTGTAACTTTCTCTAAGGTTTCTACAAGAACATAAAGTTCAACCTGTTTTGTTTCTATCTCTCCTAAGATTTTCTCTAGAACTTTGCTCTCAAATCTTCTCCAGGACCATTGTAGAAGCTTCTCATTGTTGTCTATGTCCTCATCTGTTATTTTTTGTACAATGATGATGAGTTGATCTATTATTGGAGCTTGAGGTGTTTCATCCTCTAAGTCAAAATCCTTTTTAAATGTGTCTTTGATGTCATGCAACACCTACTTTTGCTTTTGTTCTATCTTCATCTCTTCCTGTCTTTTCTTCCTTTTAAGTAACTCTTGAAGAGTCCCAATTTGTTCAAAAGATAACTCATTGGGATCCCATTATGGAATGACAATGACTTCATCTAATGTGACATCTATAATTAGAGACTTCTTCTTCAAGATCTTCTTCTTCTTCATTTCTGGAGAATTTATGCTTGGCAGCATAATGTCTTTCCCTTTGACACTTTCTGTATCTAATGCCTCCTTTAATTCTGTCAATATAGTCTATGGATTTGGCATACCACCAGTTTTAGGATGTATGGGGGTGGATGATGCAGAGTGTGGTAGCTCAACCAACACTTGTGCTACCTCTTCTTCTTTAGGCTTATCAACAACATCTGTTGTTACAACTCCACTATCTAAAACGTTCTTTAGAGTCTCTAAAATAGGTGGATCTTGTGAAGTTACCTCTTGTTTAGTTGTTTGTTGTTGTCCTTCACCTTTTTGATCACTAACAACTTCAATTATTTCCTCAAATTATGTGGTCTTCCCTTCTTCTGTATCAGTTGCCTTAATAGGCAAATCAATGTCTTTTCCACTCAGCTACTGTTGTTCCTCGGCATTCAAATTGCTTAGATCATCAACTAGATAATCCATATGAATGTCTGTAGTTAGATAAATAGTGTGTGTTGCATCTAATGCATCCTTGATCTTGTCATGTTCAGTGGTAATTTGATTTTTGACTATCTATGGTTCAGGGGTGTTCTTTTCTTTAGCTACTTGTTCCTTTGACTCAGATTTCCCTTCACCAGATTTCTAGTCTTTTGGAATGAGCAATCCAAAAATCTCTTTCCAAATTCTTGTGCTTTGCTACACTACACCTTCAATGTCATTCTTCAAAATAGCATATCCTTTGAGTTTGGGAACAAACCTGTTCTTGTAATTCTCAATGAATTTGGTTCATTGTTTAGAAGTTAACTTAGGAATTATTTTGGCTAAAGTTCCTTCTCTGATTTGTCTTTTAGTGGCAAGTGCAAATTCCCATTTTCTTGACAAAAAGTCATATAGTTCATCAGGTACATGATTTCCTATCTCTATAGGAGTCAATTTAAAGGTGCTCATCATGTCCAAGAGTGCTTCCTAAACTTTGTGCCTATCTGTTGTTTTCAACTTGTCATATTTGATGAACTTGAATGTTGCTAACCCTATTGAATTCCTTAAAGTATCACATACCTGATCAATGCTTGCTAGTTTCTTGAATTCAACTTTAGGTATGTTTTAAGGTTCATTAGTTTCTATCAACTCCTCATCACTATCTAGTCTCAAATTTAATTTCCTTCTTGGTCTCTTTGTTGGCTCACTCAGCACAGCCTTAGGAGCAACCTTTGCTTCCTTACCAGAAGTACTTTCAGCAACTTTTCTCTTACCATATGCTTTTGTTTTCACTTCTACTGGGGAAGTGACAGTAAATGCTCTTGTCCTTGGATGATTAGTTGTAGGAGGTGTAACCTTGGGTTTTTCTTGGCTAGGCTTGGTTACTATAACAATTGATGGCTTCTTTCCCTTAGCCTTCTGTGTAACTTCTTCTAATGCACTAACTTCCTCCTTAGTAGAAATATCCTCACCTTGTCTAGTGGACAGACCTAGAGGTGGATTCTCAGGCTCTTCATCACTACCCAAGCCAACCATTTTCTTCAAAATTTTCACTATCTTCTTTCTTTTCCTCTCCATAGTTCCTTCATTCAAACTTCTAGAGATCTTAGCCTTAGCTTCATCAAAGTTTCAAAATCTCTCTGCAGTGGTGTTAATTGTCTCAGATAAGAGTGCAATGATGGTGGCTGATGCTTCATCAACATTAATGTCATATGGAAATGGCTCCAAACATGTTATTCTAGGAATTACTTCCTTGATATAAGTGTTATATGTGTCAACTAGAAAAAAAATTTCCTCATAGTGTTTCTCCACTAGTGACTTAGGAATCCTAGTCCTTAATCTCATTCTCTTCTTGAATTCTACAAAATAGCTACCCATAATGCTATTGAAATTGCTCCCGAGTTTCTTTATACATTCACTAATCGGAACTATAATGGGCCTATCCATTTTCCAAAACAATATTTCCTAGCGTAGGAAATGTATTCTGAATGTAGAAGAATATACAAACTAGTAAAGAATAAAACTTACATGATGAGCTCTTAGCCTTTCTAATTGATGCAAGGTTCTCAGATAACTGTGTTTTTTGTAGCTCAGCAAGATCATATGTGTGATTCTTCTTCACAATTTTCCATGCCTTATCAACTGCTGTACAGGGAACACTGTCTAATCTGTTGTTTTCAAGTTGTCATATTTGATGAACTTGAATGTTGCTAACCCTATTGAATTCCTTAAAGTATCACATTGCTAACACTAGAGTCTAATCTATTCTTGTTCTACTTCCATACTCTTGGCTGGTGTGAAAGAACTAGTAGCCATAATTCTAAAATTTAGGGTTTGAGAGATGGAAAATAGAAAACCTCAGCAAGTGATGCTTCTCACTATTCTCTATTCACTGTTCACTTTAATATTTCCATTGGCACACTTATTAAATATTTGTTCCTATCTTTGTTAAGATCAATCTAGCAAATCACTTCAATCGCTTCATAAGTAGTAAAATCGCAAGGTAAAAGTGAAGTTTTGATTGTTCATCCTTTATAAGCTATGAAGAGTAAAAGTAGGTGAGCATTAAATGTTTTTCCCATTGAATTAGTGCAAGCCAGCTATTCTTGGCCTTAACACAACTTGCATCCCACTAGGCTCACTCCACTCAGCCTTTACAAAATATCACTTGGCCAACAAAACTTGGCACTTACTAAAGAACTCAGCTTTAGTGTTCATGAATAGTACTCGACACCTATCAGTGCAATTGACTCCTCTCAACATTCATCTTCAAAAATATGTCCTGGTGCATCTTAACATATGCAAATATGGACTTTTGTATATTTTATGTTAGGAACTGATGTAAGATAAGAATTTTAAATACAACTCATTACATACCTCTTTCTCTTAGTTGGAGATGTTGTGATCACCTGATCCATTAGATTGAGTGACCTTGGCTTCATTAGCTTGACTGCTGCATGGTTCAGACTTCTTAACCCATGTCTTGTTCATTTGTTCCCTAATTTGGTCAACAGTAGGAGCTGGTACTCTAGTTTTGCAATCTTTCCTTGTATGACCAATTTTTAGACAACTGTGACAAACTAAGCTTCCATTCATCCAAATTTTAGACTTACCTCTTAAATGTGTCCTTATGCAGTTTTCTGGAACATGTCCATACTCACCACAGTAATGACAACTATGCCATGTATTGCAATCCCAATTGTAATGATTGCCTTCTCTTGGTGATTTCTCTTGTACCTTTGATGTCCATTGTTGTTTACCTTTAGATCTGCAATCTTGTGCTCTATGACCAAATTTGTGACAATTATAGCAATTACCATTGAATCTAGGTGTTTTAATTTCCTTTGCCTTACATTCACGTGCTTGATGTCCAAACTTATTGCAATTAAAGAAATAACCATTAAAGTTAGTTTTTGGATTGGACTTACCATTCTTGCTTCGGCAAATGTTTGATGTATGGCCTGGTTTTCCACAATGGTGACAAATAGGTTTCTTATTTCTCAGATTTGCATTTTTTCTTTCACTTGTCTTAGATGATTCTCCATCTTCAGTGGTTGTATGTTGTTCAGTGTGACCTAATCTAGAAGAGTCTTTAGGTCTTCTTGATACTTCCACCAATTGTTCAAAATATCTCATAGCTACACTTGGATCATTTACTCTATTATTAATTTCTTTCTCAGATCTCAATTCATCTTTCAATTGATTGTCCTCAGATCTAAGATTAACAATCTCCAAGTCTTTCCTATTGATCTCCTTATATGCAAGTAATAGATGATTTGCCATTTCCACTTGATTGATTGTCATGGTTTGCACATCATGTGTTCTTTCATCAAGTCTGGTAGTCAGTATTCTCTTGTCTTCTTCTACCATAGCCTTGTCATCTTAGGATTTATTTTTCTGTTCAACAACTTCACACATCCTTATTGATTGGGCTTCTTGTTCCTTTTTAAAATTTTTGACTTCTTCAAATAGTGCACTATTCTTTTCCAGTAGATCTTCTATTGCTACATCACTCTCAGTAGAATCTCCATTCTAAAATAGATTTGTAGTGTCCTCTTCCTGATAATGAGTGTCATTCATCTGTTTGGCCAAATCTTTTCTTGTAGCCAAGGACTTCCTTAACTCTTGTCTTGTAGTCTCAAGCTATTGTAGTGCTAACTGAACATCAATATTTTGATTCTCAATGACTTTACCCATCTTGTAGATCTCCATCTCAAGATCTGTATTCTCAAGCTGATTATAACCTTTTAGAGAACTCTCGCTCTGATACCAATTGTTGGAAATACAATAATGGGAAACAAGGATACTCAGAGGGGGGGTGTATCAGATCTTCAAGTATAAACACTTAAAACAAACTGATAACACATTCATACATAAATGTATCTAATGTAATCTCAGATAGCATCCACACCATGAAATAAGTAATACATTACACAATAATTTGGTAACCCAGAAACCCAAATAGGTAAAATTGGGGTGTGCAAGACACCCACAAAATTCTCCACTACTACAGTAATAAAGTGTACCTATTAAGGTTACAATGTTTGATTAAAAAATGTAATCTACCCTACTAAAGGTCTACTCTATTAAAAGCTTCAGATCATTACAATCTACCTTGTTAAAGGATTTAAACTTACAATGAAGTAAGCACGCTATTAAGAGATAAATAAAGGCCTTCTAAAACCATTCTGTTAAGAGATTTTCACCTGATACAATGATTAGAAAGTCTCAAGTATTGATCCTTTGATATGCACTCTGATGTTGATGATGGATCTCCTCTCTTTAGTATCTCTTCTGATCTTATAATATGATATACCTTTACTCTGTTGTTCACTGTCTTATGCTCTGCTTGATCTTTGCTTCTGAACAAAATAACCCTCTGTGCATTTCACATTAAAATCTAGTCAATTCAACAATTCCTCTTCTGCCTCTTGCACATACACACAAAAATAGGGTTTCAAAGAAATCTAATATATCTCTATAGATCTGATAGTGAGATCTAGGTCAACGATCAAGATCTAATATCCATGCCTTGATGGTAAAACAATTAATGCTTACAATGAGTCATGCATTGGATAAAACAATTAATTGCATAACTAAGTCCATATAAGAATATTAAATTTGTACATTAGTCGGACCAAAAAGCTTATACAAGTTGGCCGGATCACTTATCCTTGGAGTTTGTATCATTACTAACAAGTATACAAAAACTATTCTACTCAGAACTTTGATTGTCTATTGCTCAGAATTTAACATCTCTGTCTTAACTCAACTTGACAATGTAACTCAGCTTGGCAATGTGACTAGGCATACTGAAAACTGCTTGACAATGTTTCTCAGCCTTGCATAGTTTTAGCTTGGCCACAATGATAGCCAACTAAAACTACTTAATGAAATGACTAAGTGTTGGTCACTAATCATCAACATAAATTAGAGATTAACATAAGTAACTTTTGTAGGGGACAGAGCCCTAATAGAGAAGAAGACAACCAGTCCATGCATAATGGTGGGGTAAACTAGTATAGAGGATCTTTCCAAAGGGGAGGATATAGAGGTAGAGGACCATCAAGATGTAGGTTCCAACCCCAAGGGAGACCAAATTTAGTTTTCACTAGCACATGCTATAACTGCAACCAAGTGGGTCACACAATGGGAAGATGTCCTAAAAAGAATTCCTCATATTCAATGGGGGATAGAAGGAATCAATTAGTACAAAAGGATGACACTCAAAGTGTTACTTCTCGCATCTCCAAGGTAGGGCCAATATTGGATGGAGAGAACTTGATGCTAAGGAGAACCTTGTTGAAAGTGCCTAGCACTATAGAGCCACCATAGAGAAAGAACTTGTTCAAAATAGATTGTAGGTCTCATGGGAGGATTTTCAATGTGATAGTGGACTTTGGATCCACTGAGAATATAGTATCCATAGAGATGGTGGAAAAATTGAAGTTGAGAAGGATACCTCATACCACACCCTATAAGGTTTCATGGTTGAATAAGGGTCAACAAATAGTGGTAGATGAACAAACCTTGGTATAATTTGAGATTGGAGAGTATAAGGAAAAGGTCCTATGTGACATACTACCTATGGATGCATGCCATCTACTCCTAGGACATCCATGACAATATGATGTCAAATCTATACATTATGAGGAGAATAATAATTATGTCATCACCAAGCTAGGAAAGAAGTTCCAAATGGATCCATTGCAAAAATCCAATGAAGAGAAGCATGTGGTGACAAGTGTGATGTTATTGAGTGGGAAAGAGTTTCTAAAGGCCATGAAGAAGGAGAAAGGAGTCTATTGTGTAGTAATGGTAAAACCAAAGGAGGAAACTAAGGAGAAAATTAGTTTGCCACCAGAGATACAAGTATTGCTAGAGAAGTACAATGACATAGTAGATAATGGCTTTCCAAATGCATTACCACCTATGAGGGAAGTGAGTCATCAGATTGACCTCATTCCTAGAGAAATTTTTCCTAAAAAAGTAGCATATAAGATGACACCAAGTCAAAATGCAGAGATAGAAAAACAGAATCAAGATTTGTTAGATAAGGGGTTAATAAGGAAGAGTTTGAGCCCTTGTGCTATGCCAAAAGTACTTGCACCTAAGAAGGATGGAAAATGGAGGAAGTGTATGGACTCTAGGGATATAAACAAGATCACAATCAGATATAGGTTCCTAATGCCCCATATAGAAGATTTGATGGACAATTTAGGAGGTTCTTGTTACTTCTATAAGGTGGAATTGAAGTCAGGGTATCATCAGATAAGAGTGAGGCCTGGTGATGAGTTGAAGAAATATTTTGAGACCAATGAGGATCTGTATGAGTGGCTAGTAATTCCCTTTGGCCTAATTAATGCACCTAGCACATTCATGAGGCTCATGAATGAAGTTCTAGCAGAGTTCATTGGTAAGTTTGTAATAGTTTACCTTGATGATATTTTGATCTTTAGTAGGTCCAAGGAGGGGCACATGAATAATTTTGAGATGGTCTTAAGGAAGCTACATCAAGAGAAGTTGATGATAAATCAAGAAAAGTGTGAGTTTCTCAAAACTAAACTGGTTTACCTTGGTTTTGTAGTTGCTAATGGATGTATGAAGATGGAACCTGGTAAAGTTAAGTCCATTTTGGAATTCCCTACACCTAGGTCCATAGAGGATGTTAGGAATTTCCATGGGTTGGCCTCCTACTATAGGAAGTTTGTGAAAAATTTCAGTCATGTATGTGCCCCTATACTTAGCACCATCAAAGGTGGGATTAAATGTAAGTTTGAATGGACATTTGCTGCAAACCAAGGGTTTGAAATTTTAAAGAAAAGGATTGCAGAGCTACTTACTCTTAGGTTCCCTAATTTCAATCAATTCTTTGTGGAAGAGTGTGATGCTAGCAAGGTGGCTATTAGAGCAGTGTTAAGCCACAAAGGACATCCTGTGGCTTTCTTCTCTGAAAAGTTCAATGAGGCTAAACAAGTTTACTGCACCTATGATTTGGAGTTATATGCTATGGTTCAAGCCCTTAAGAAGTAGATACACTACCTATTACCTAGAGAGTTTATGGTCTACACTGATAACCATGCTTTAATTTTCCTTAATGGACAAGAAAATTTGAACCAAAGGCACATGAAGTTGGTAGAATCATTGCAAGCTTATATATTTGTTATAAAGCACAAGAAGAGGGTTATCAAAAAGGTTGCAGATGCTCTTAGTGGAAGAGTACTCAAAATCCAAGAAATTCAACTTCAAAGTGTGGGAATGGCTGATTTGAAGGACCTCTACATGGATGATAGAGATTTCAAAGAAGCCTATGAGGTGTCGGTGCTATTTCTTGTCCAAAATGTGCCTTATAATTTTCATAAGCACTCCTATCATTAGTAGTGTCAAGGGCTTTGAAATTTCTATTCAAATTGTTTTTATGCCTCTGCAAAGTGTGCTCAAACCCTCAACCTAATAAAAAATGGTCAAAAGTGACTAAAAACCCTAAGTGCCTTGGCTAGTTCTATTTTTGTGTTACTTTTTTGGTCACTTAAGTCATGTTAAGTCATATGTCCATGATGAATGGGTTACTTTTTGCCAAAATATTGTATCATCCTAAACACTTTAATAATTCCTAGGTCCTGCTATGTAGGTCCCTTTAAAATCATCCCCTTATGTATCGTGCAACTCAAAAAAGATCAGACGGTGCGCTTATTCGCTTATATCTAAGATGCTTGACATCTAATGTATAAGCAAACAAGGGGAGGCGATGTGTGTCCTTGGTGGGGCCAAACTATTGAAAAGGAATTCTATTAAATAGTGCACAAGTTTGAAAAGATCAAATAGACTGCTTATTCACTTAAAGGAAAAGTGTGCGACATCTAACATATAAGCGAATAAGCAGTGATGACACTTGTCTAGGGAAGTATGTGGGTCCAATTGCAGACGAGTATGAAAGGTGTTAAAACTCAAAAAGATCTGATGGTCAGCTTATTCGCTTATATCCAAGATGCTTGACATGTAATGAATAAGCGAATAAGTGGTGATGACATCTGGCAGTTGGTGGGCCCAGGCATTCAAAGCTGGTGAAGGTTTAAAGTTCAGTTTAGTTGCTTCATATCTAACAGCTCGCTTATCCACTTAGCTCCTGTTGTCACTGAGGTTTGCACCCTTGCTGAAAGCTTCTCTAACAGCAACCTAGTGAAACATGGAATCAACCTCCAAGCTGTGGGACTTGAACTATGAGGTTGAATCTCCGGAGAAGGCCGGCTTCCTCTACTATCAGGATGCACCTCAAACTATCTCTTGCAAGGAAAAGGCAGAAGGAGATGCAGAAAACCAAATTACTTGAAAAGGGAAAGGTGATACACAAAGATAGGGTCTACTTTCTTCTGTCTTGAAACTACACTACACATCCATGTAACTAAACTAACACAACTTCTACCACATGATTCTTAGCAAACATGTGAAGGTCAAAGACTAAAATTACTACAAGGGAAGAGAAAAATTCACAATACAGTAATCCAAGCAAAACAGACACAACAAACAATGAACCAGAATCAGCTTGATCAATAAGGGGTAAAACATCTACACAGTTATTGATTGCAAAAGAGGATAAACATGAATTACACAAAATGAGGTACAAGGTAATTATGATAACAGCAAGCTGTCATAGAACCAGAAGAGAAGTAGATGGATGAAAGAATTAGACACAGGAGCAAAAATACTACAAATATCAGACTACCTTTCAACCCTTTGCAATTGCATCTTTCAACTATATATATAGGGCTATGACCATCTTGGGATCCCTCAGGATGCAACAAGCTTCAGATGATCATGAAAACCCTAACCCTAAAACATAGGAGAGAGGAAAAGAGAGAGAGAGAAGGCGGTCGAAAATGACTGAGTTAAAAGACATTCACAGATATTTTCCTGACCTTCTCGATCTGGCAACTGGAAATCAGATTTGGTAGACGGCGGCTAGTAACATTTATGTTCACTCTAAAAGTCATGCACACCTGTTCAACTATACTTCTCTACAATAACTACCTCTCTTGTCTATGAACAGTGCATGGCCAAGTGTTCTCCTTGTCACCACCTAAGACTTCTTCTCCTTTCCCTTGGTACTTCTGGAAACTCAGTCATAACTCTGTTCTTTCCTGCAACACAATGAATCTCGTCCTGTTCATCGACATTGAAACAAATCTACTCAAATGTCGGTAGACTGCTTTGTGCATGACCCCTATGACTAGAACCTCCTCTGATCAAATCTGGAACACAAGCACAGAGAAACCATGGCTGTCGAGCGTTCTCCCCTGTCATCCTGCCGCCAAAATTTCAAATTCAAAGTTAGGCGACCACGCGACAACGGCTAGTCTCTAAGTCACAGAACTCAGTCATTAATCATGGTTATATCTCACGACCCAGTGACACTGTGCTTTTCTTAACCCCTGGCCAACCTGAGTTTACTTCTGGCGACACCCCGACTATGTAAAATCAAAGTCGCGAGGAGATTTTCTTAACTCACCATTCCTCTAGCGACCCAGCGCCTAACTGCTACCTTTTAACCATCACGGCTTGTCGCCTGATCGCTAGATACTCATACCTCTTTTAAAGATAACATGACAACCCTTAGTCACTGAGTCGGGTGATCTTGAGTCTTTACCTTTAACTTGAAGCACGTGCCATTTCTATTTACAGCGACCTCGCGACATACCTTAATCGCCTATTCGTAAGGAATTTTTCCCTGGGGCACTTTTATCACCAGACTTCGCGACTGAAGGAGAACATACCTTAGTCTTGTTATCGCGTGATCCTCTTCCTTCTTCTGGTGATTACCCGACAACCACTAGCTCCGTGACAGGTGTCATCTGTTCTTTCGTCCACTTTATGCATTCTGGAAATTTGACTCACCGTCTTTATCTAGCGACATCCCGACTGAGTATTTCTACTAACATCAAACAGTTAGTCACATGGTCAGGAATGTTATCTCTTAACCACCATTTAATCATGAGACCACGTGACTGAAGAAAGAGCCTAACTTTTTGACTGAGCTAATCAAGCGATCATGCGACATGAAGTAGGCGCAAGGTCGGGAGACATTTCTTTGACTTGCCATTTCTTCTCGCGATCACCCGACTGAAGGTGGGTCCCGTTCCCTTTAAAGCTTATAACATGGAAATCAAGTGACAACCTGACTGAAAGGAAATTGCTAAGTCTCGATTCACTGAGAGAATATTCCATTTCTTAACGAGACTACGTGACACAAGGCAAAAGTGAAGTCGGGAGATGATTTAGCATATTCGATTCTGGTAAAGTGATCAAGCGACCTGACTTATGGCACATGTCTTAAGTGACTTAAAAAGGTAACAATGAAATAGAACGAGCCAAGGCTTAGGGTTTATTATCTCGTTTTCATGAAAGACTGAGGGTTTAGAGGGGTTCTGAGGGTTTAGACAGAGGAAATAAGATAGGGCAGACCAGGTCCAATTGCACGGAAATGAGAAATTTGGGCAACAATTTGGTGACCTCTGCGGGATGCTTGCCTGCTAAGCATATGACCAGCTACTTTATCCATTGGGTATGGAGTCACAAAACTTTGACAGGGGAAAACTGTGCACATGCACTTCTTGAAAAACAGGAAACTACACTAGAAAACTGGAAGAAAACACGAAACCTAAACTAAAGCTAAACTAACCAGTGCAAAAGTTGGTCAAACAAAACCATTCACTGGTTCTGAGAAATATCTGCCTTTCCTCCTCAGTTTAGGATAGATAACATACTCAACAGCAGAAAAGAATACATGAAACATAGGCAGATGATCAAGTATTTGATTTACCATGTCTTGAAAGATATAGGTGATTAATACACCTACCTCATTTAATTGATCAAATGCCCTGTTTCTCAGGACTAGATGAATGAGTCGAAAATGCTCTGACTCGGCTGCAAATGCATCCTCAGCCTCACCTTTTAACAGAGAATTATGCTCAGCTTCTTGAACAGTTACTCTTTCATTGTT
Source organism: Thuja plicata (assembly GCA_018584345.1). Lineage (NCBI taxonomy): Eukaryota > Viridiplantae > Streptophyta > Pinopsida > Cupressales > Cupressaceae > Thuja > Thuja plicata. The sequence continues at coordinate 1,066,035 of MU227465.1, read as the reverse complement.
GACCTCCATTATTGCCAAATACCTGATGGGGCAGCCTCTGGAGCGTGGAAAATTAGAATTGCCTTGGCTGGCTCCATGTTGCTGTTCATACTAGTTCTCTTGCAAAAATGCTTGCCAATCCAATTCTTCCTTCTATAATGGAGGAAGGAAAACATTCAAAGTTTAGAGTAGCCTCCTCCAAGGAACAAAAATTGGGTCCTTGTATCAAGCCTCCATGCTGCTCATAAATCTCTACCATAGGAAACAATGATTCCTCACCCAACTTGTCACAAAAACTTTTAATGATGTTGGAAAAATAGATCTCTTCAAGGTTTTCATTTATTTCCTTGTTTTGGACAGTTTCTTCTAAAATTGTAACCTCACAGAATAGCAGGTCATCATGATGATCCACATCTTCTTGTAGCTGTAGACCTTCCTCTGATGTGGTCATGGCCATATCCCCCTCTTCTTGCTCAACAAAGTCAAGGAGCTCATCAAACCAAAACATAGACTCCTCCTCTTGGGTATCAACCTCCTGTTGATAACGAACCTCTTGTTCTGATTGATCCTCACCCATAGGTGATGGTATGGTCTCTTTTTCATCATCAACAAAGAGGGAAGCTCATCAAACAAAAAAACCAAGAGCATAGGTTGGACATCCACCTCCTCCTCCACAACTTGATGTCCCTCCTCATCAGAGTCATCACTCTGCACTGATACCTCATACTCATCCTCCTTATCACATGAAAACTCATTTGCCACAGGTCCCTGCTCAGATACTAGAGTATTATCTTTGAAAAGACTTGGTATCTCAACACCAGGAGGCAGCGACCATTTGGGCATCCACCATACTTCATCTTCTTGAGAGACTAGGGGAGCCTCCTGGGATAAACAACCCCTTTCAATAGGTTTCTCAAGCAGAGTGGCAGGCTGAATCTCAAGCACAAGCTCTTGAAAGGAATTTTTTTCCTTGAAAATTGGGATATGGAATTGAGAGGGCTCAGGGGATGACACAGAAGGGTTAGACAAATGGGACCTCCAACTTGGGATCTTAGGCCGAAGAGCCTCTTGCTTAGAAAATTGTGCTTTCAGCCTTGCTGTCTCAATGTTATCCCTACGATTGATCTCTTCTTGGGAGTATCCTATTTGTTGCTCAACAAACAGGGCATCCTCCTCTTGATAAGGAATGAACCCCTGCTCATAATTCTGGGCCTCTATCTCTTGTTGCTCCCTGAGCTCCTCTTGTGCTTTCATGAAATCTGAATTCAGGGTCCTTAGGCAATTAGGCTGAGCAGAGGAGGGTGGGTGGTAAATAGGAGGGGAGGGCTGGCTTTGCATTTGCAGTTGTGCCCTTTGTGCCCATGAGTGATCTTGTTTGAGGGCCTTTTCATAGTCTTGCATGAGGGCATATTCATTTGTGGCATGTTGGATGTAATGACGGCCCTGTGCATCTGTATAGAAGCTTGGGATAAAAGCAGATTGCAGAGGGGTTTGAAAAAACTGATGACCAGCCCATTGAGCATTGCTCTCATCATAGGATGGTGAATAACCCGACTGTCCATAATAACTTGACATGTCTACTCATATAACTAACTGGGATTTTAAAATGGAAGCTTTGAAACATACCAGCAGTTGATCTTTGAAACCAGTAGACTTTCCAGAGTCGCCAGGTGTGCTTTGAACTTGCCTCTAAAGGCAGAAATTACTGCTGTCCACACCAAATAGCAGCAGAATGAAGCTTGAAAAGAATTGAAAATCATCTCTTTGTCCCACCGGGCGTGCCAAAAATTGTTGTCACTGAGGTTTGCACCCTTGCTGAAAGCTTCTCTAACAGCAACCTAGTGAAACATGGCATCAACCTCCAAGCTGTGGGACTTGAACTACGAGGTTGAATCTCTAGAGAAGGACGGCTTCCTCTACTATCAGGATGCACCTAAAACTATCTCTTGCAAGTAAAAGGGAGAAGGAGATGCAGAAAACCAAATTACTTGAAAAGGGAAAGGTGATAAACCAAGATAGGGTCTACTTTCTTCTGCCTTGAAACTACACTACACATCCATGTAACTCAACTAACACAACTTCTACCACATGATTCTTAGCAAACATGTGAAGGTCAGAGACTAAAATTACTACAAGGGAAGAGAAAA
>MU227465.1:1053132-1063859 GCA_018584345.1 Thuja plicata | reverse complement strand
CAACACACAATGAACCAGAATCAGCTTGATCAATAAGGGGTAAAACATCTACACAGTTATTGATTGCAAAAGAGGATAAACATGAATTACACAAAATGAGGTACAAGGTAATTACGATAATAGAAAGTTGTCATAGAACTAGAAGAGAAGTAGATGGATGAAAGAATTAGACACAGGAGCAAAAATACTACAAATATCAGACTACCTTTCAACCCTTTGCAATTGCAACTTTCAACTATATATATAGGGCTATGACCATCTTGGGATCCCTCAGGATGCAACAAGCTTCGGATGATCATGAAAACCCTAACCCTAAAACACAGGAGAGAGGAAAAGAGAGAGAGAAGGTGGTCAAAAATGACCGAGTTAAAAGACATTCACAGATATTTTCCTGACCTTCTCAATTTGGCAACTGGAAATCAGATTTGGTAGACGGCGGCTAGTAACATTTATGTTCACTCTGAAAGTCATGCACACCTGTTCAACTATACTTCTCTATAATAACTGCCTCTCTTGTCTGTGAACAGTGCATGGCCAAGTGTTCTCCTTGTCACCGCCTAAGACTTCTTCTCCTTTCCCTTGGTACTTCTGGAAACTCAGTCATAACTCTGTTCTTTCCTGCAACACAATGAATCTCATCTTGTTCACCAACATTGAAACAAATCTACTCAAATGTCAGTAGACTGCTCTGTGCATGACCCCTGTGACTAGAACCTCCTCTGATCAAATCTGGAACATGAGCACAGAGAAACCATGGCTGCCGAGCGTTCTCCCCTGTCATCCTGCCGCCAAAATTTCAAATTCAAAGTTAGGCGACCACGCGACAATGGCTAGTCTCTAAGTCGTAGAACTCAGTCATTAATCATGGTTATATCTCACAACCCAGTGAAAATGTGCTTTTCTTAACCCCTGGCCAACCTGAGTTTACTTCTGGCGACACCGCGACTGTGTAAAATTGAAGTCGCAAGGAGATTTTCTTAACTCACCATTCCTCTAGTGACCCAGCGCCTAACTGCTACCTTTTAACCATCACGGCTTTTCGCTTGATCGCCAGATAATCATACCTCTTTTCAAGATAACACGACAACCCTTAGTCACTAAGTCGGGTGATCCTGAGTCTTTACCTTTAACTTGAAGCACGTGCCATTTCTGTTTACAGCGACCTCGCGACATACCTTAATCGCCTAGTCAGAAGGACTTTTTCCCTGGGGCACTTTTATCACCAGACTTCGCGACTGAAGGAGAACATACCTTAGTCTTGTTATCATGTGATCCTCTTCCTTCTTTTGGCAATTACCTGACAACCACTAGCTCCGTGACAGGTGTCATCTGTTCTTTCGTCCACTTTATGCATTCTGGAAATCTGACTCACTGTCTTTATCTAGCGACATCCCAACTGAGTATTTCTACTAACATCAAACAGTTAGTCGCATGGTCAGGAATGTTATCTCTTAACCACCATTTAATCACAAGACCACGCGACTGAAGAAAGAGCCTAACTATTTGACTGAGCTAATCAAGCGATCATGAGACATGAAGTAGGCGCAAGGTCGGGAGACATTTCTTTGACTTGCCATTTCTTCTCGCGATCACCCGACTGAAGGTGGGTCCTGTTCCCTTTAAAGCTTATAACATGGAAATCAAGCGACAACCCGACTGAAAGGAAATCGCTAAGTCTCGAGTCACTGAGAGAATATTCCATTTCTTAATGAGACTACGCGACACAAGGCAAAAGCGAAGTCGGGAGATGATTTAGCATATTCGATTCTGGTAAAGCGATCAAGCGACCTGACTTATGGCACATGTCTTAAGTGACTTAAAAATGTAATGATGAAATAGAATGAGCCAAGGCTTATGGTTTATTATCTCGTTTGTATGAAAGACTGAGGGTTTAGAGGGGTTCTGAGGGTTTAGACAGAGGAAACAAGATAGGGCAGACTAGGTCCAATTGCACGGAAATGAGAAATTTGGGCAACAGCTCCAAGATGCTCGACATTTCATGTATAAGTGGATAAGTAGAAGTGACATGTGTCCTTAGTTGATAGTGGTTCAAAGGGAAATAAGATAGCCATTAGATGTGAAGGATGAAGCCCAGAATTGATGGTTCAAATTCAAAGTTGATAAAACAAGTTGCAGAGAGTCATTAAGCCATGAAATTGAAGCTGGTGAATTTAATACAAAACGTGTGATAACTCCATTTAAATTCAATTTGAAAGACTGATTTGATTGAGGCTATAAATTGATTAAGCTAACGGCAGTCTAAATCATTCACCAAAACCATTTGAGCAAACACAAAATTGCCAAGAAAACTAGCTTCATGCGACTTCTATGCAGAATGAGTAAGCTCACTGATTCACTACCATTCAAATTGAGATAGAGTTTGCAGTTCAGAGAAGGTTTTAGAGCTCTTGTTTTAGAATCTAGTTCTAGTATTGGTAGAAAACCCTTAGAATGGGCCCTAGAGTTTAAATTTTGGGACAGGTCAATTACCAGAAATGAAATGTTAGGAAAGATTTATTGCAGTAGTTATCATTGTCCTTAGGGGATCCCATACAAGACAAAAAGGCAGTGCCACAACATCCTCCCTTCAGAATTGGGGAAGGTTTATATGATTCAGGAAGGTGGGCAAGAGATGCTATTACTAGTTTAGATACCCTTACTCTATTTAGAGTAGCTTATAGTCAAAGAAAGGCCCCCACCCCAGACTCTAATATTTGGGAACTAGATGTTGGAAACTTAATAACACCTAGTGTATTCATGGACACTGATTTGCTCATTCTAATAGAAAAAATTTATGATAAGGTGTCTAGGGTTGTTAGAGACACCCAGGGAAATATAATACTAACTATATCAGTAGATAAAATCAGAAGAATTTTCAAGCTGACAAACAGTTCCCAGAATATGGATGATATTGACCTTGAATATTTCAAAGAAATATACAATAACCAAAGGGATTATTACAGAGGTGAAATAGTTAAGGGGTATGCTAGAAAAATAGGAGATTTGGTTGTAATAGGACCATGAACCCCTAAACCTTTCAAAGTGGATCTTTTCATTGGCAAGGCTAGGAAAATGTACAGTTCCCTGTGCAATATTTTGGGGATAAATGAAGAGATGGCCATGCCAGTCCATATAATGTTGATGGCTGTTTAGATTTTGTATCCCAACTTGTCAGTAGTGTTCGATTATGCATCCTATATTGCTCAGGAGATGCATGATGGTTTGTCAGGGATCAAAGATGGAAATATATAAAAGCCAATGGGTTGGTATTCCCTCATGATGCATATGTTCTTATTTAACAGTGAAGATTTCTTTGAAGAAGAAATGGAATTGGAGAGATTCCAAGATGATGAAGAATTGCCTGTTTAGATCTGGAGTGTAGATTTGTCCTGGGATAGAAAGAATGCAAGTTATGTATACTTTGAAAAAAAATTTGCAACCAGACTTAAGTCATTACTAAGAAACCAAAATGCAAGAATTCATAATGAAGTAATGATGCTTTTAAGGCCTATGGAGTTTGCCCTTGAGTTGAAAATTTCACACAAATGGGGAGATTTGATATTGTACCCATTTGCCATAGTAATTAGGGTTTATGGTTTTAGAGGTGTTACTTATGTGCTACCCTACAGAGTCCCACTCAAATTTGGGATAGAAAAAATCATAAGATAATCAGGTGGGCTGCAAGAGGTAGCTTTGACTAGAAAGATGAAGTGAAATATCTTCCCTACCCTCACTAAATCCCATCACTTTATCATAACAAAATGAGGGTGGACACAGTTTGGTAAACACTTTGAACCCTATCATTTATCCACTTCCATAGCTAGGTGTGTAGACAATGAATATTTTATCATAGGCATGTTTCGAAAGATGACCAATAGTGTAATGCTAAAGCATCAATTCTACTATCCAGAGGATATTATCAGGAACATTTTTGACCTAGAGGTTCAAGAAGTCAAGAAGGAAAAATGGATGGAATATAAGAAATCCTTGGACTTTGTCTAGAATGTTGACAAGACCTATGATCCTTTAAAGGAATTTTTCCTGTGGTCTTATAAAATTGATTCACTAATGAATCTTTTTGAGGGAATAATGCAAACCCTGAATGAGAAAAGGAAGAGAGCAGTTGAGAATGACCCATAAAAGACTCTTGCTATTTTGAATAAATTTCCACAAAGAAGAATAGTTCCACCTGGGAACTATCTAGTATACAAAAGAAGAGGATATACCACTATTGCTCCCAGAGTTGATGAGCCCACTCAACATAAGGGAAATAGGCCAATGGATATTGATATTCAAGAAGTACCCTCTCTAAAGAGGCAAAGGGTGGAGACAAAAGAGAAAGGAGGTGAATTGTATTCTCCTTCCCAATCCCCTATGCAATATGATGACCAGACCATTGTTGAGCAATTGCTCAAGATGAGAAATGTTGGTGAAGTAGTTTTTACTACTCAAGAATTACAAGAGGGGATGCCAGAAGAGCCTAAACATACATTATCTAACATAGTCTTGAGAGAAGAATTTTCTAGGGATAGATATGATATGTATCCCAATATGTTGAAGGAAGATGGGAACATAAAGAGTGAAGCCCTATGGCTGAGACAGTTAAATGAAACACTGACTAGCAGGACAAAAAGAATTGTTGCGTTGGAAAACATTGGATGGTTTGTGCTGACCATAGATATTTTGAATAAAGCCAAGGAATTTTTTGAGTCATGGGAGGTAGAAGTTGAGAAGGCTAAAAATGACTGGGAAGAGCTCAGTAGCCAAAAAGATGAAGTTCTCAGCTTCAGTTGGCCAAGTGATGAAGTTTTCACTACATGGGTTAGCAAATATGGAATAGTCACCCCAGTAACATGAGATGAGAAATGTAAAGGGGATAGCTGGCACCAAGGAAGTTAACCTAATAGAATAAATTAGATATTAGGGCCTCTACACCAACAAGAGAACAAAATCTAGATGGAAAAAAACTTGACTACTTTGGAGCAACTTCAAGCATTTAGGCGATCACACAACAAATGATCACATGGCTCGTAGCAAGTTTTTGTTATCTCATCAACCAGAAATTTTGTCGCTTCTTGAAACTATGTTTTGTCCTTTAGCCCAGTCATCTGTAGCTTGTTGCATCCTTATTTTTCAAAAGGATTCCAAGATGACTGTGGCTACCTATAAGTATCAAGTTATAATATTGTAATAATGATGGTAAAAATAAAACTACAAGGTAGATTACTACATTGGTCTGACTATTGGTTTTGAGTCTTCAAAATGTACTGCTATTGAGTTCATATTAATAAAATTACAATGGAATATCCATTTTCATGTCAATGATGTCTTCTTGCATTTACCATTAATCCTTGTATGTTCAATTTTTAAGGCATTTTGACTGTACTGGTTATAAGATACTCATGTTCTTGTTTGTGAGTTACTTTCAAGGAGAGTTTAAATCTTACAGATGATTGTAGAGGATTAGGATTCATGAAAGGATTTGATACATTGGTGTAGGAGTGAGAGGATAGTTTGTAAGGCACTCTATCTGGGATTCATTTGTGTTTCTATTAATTATCTTAATATGCGTATTCTCTATTATGACTCTATCACCCCTGATTACGCACTGGTCAAGATGCTAACAAGTGGTTATTATCATCAACTCAAATATTAAAATCCTTATTTTATGATATTTAAGAGTATATATGTGTAGTTGATTATATTTAGAGGATATAATTAATCTTAGTGATTCCTTGAAGAGTGAATCGATAGGTTATCCTTCCTAGGCCAAAGTGGCATAAAAAGAAGAAGGATTATAAATCCTTAATCCATTATGAGATTCTCTGTCATTTAGTGAGCCTGTAATCAAGTACACCCACCTGGGTATGTGGATCCCAAAGTGTATAAGGAGTTTCATCCTTGTTAATTAGCCTTATTCATGTATGAGCCTACATTGGGAATAGAGGGTCAAGCACTTATTGTTGTTTTAATTGATTCATACAAGAAAAAAAGTTAACAAAATGGTGACTCTGCTGAGGATCAAGATGCAAAAATCTTGTTGAAGAAATTTTTAAATCTCTAGTGTGTTTAGGATAAATCAAATTTCAGTTAAGTCTGCTAGGGACTCTTGTAATGATCTCAGATTCATGATCATGAAATCACTTGTTCTTACAATATTGAGAATCATTTTGTTCTTCCTGATAATCATTAGAGCGAGTCTATCCCACCTATCAGTTGTGGTGCATTGTTTGAAGGTCCTGATTCTGAACATGATATAGATCCTATCTCAATTGGAATAAATTGGTGAGGAATTGTCAAGCTTGATATATCTGCAAATTTCAATATTTACTTAAGATGAAATCTGAGATAGGACACGATACTTGATTTTCTTATATACTAATCCTCTGAAAAGGGGTGGCGACTCTAACTTCTATGTAGTCCAGTATTGCATAGTAAAATTATTTGTTCATTCTGAGAGATGAGCCAACAAAGAAATACCAGATCATATTCTAGACTAAATCCTAAAAAGGATCTTGGAGAGGAACTCCATACACCTCAAAGGAAAAAATGGTCCAAAAGAGGGGCATCTAAACATGATTCCCAACCTGTCTCTAAAAGAAAAATGGATATCCCCATTCTAGAAAGAAATTCATCTTCATCTGAAGATATAGAACCCATGGGACCAGTTGATGCTTATATATCCAATACCAATTTTGATCCCTTTAGAGATGGAGAAAGTACTGACATAGGGTTCTTTCCTATAGAAGAAAATCTTTCTCCACCAGAAGAGAATTTTGCTACTAAAAAAACATCATATGATTCTGATAAATTACAAGATGAGGTTGTGGCTTTGAAAAGGAGAAAGAAAGAACAAGAAAAGGAAATAGCTGAAGCTAAAGAGAAACATGAGAAAAGGATATATGATCTATTATTGGAAAGAGAAGAACTCTTAGCTAAAACAAGAAGAAATGACCTTAAGACAAAAAACCTGAATCAAGAGGTCAAAGGTCTGGATCCAGAATTGTTTGGTACCCTCAATGGTAAGAGAAACAAAACCCTAAATAAAATCTCAAACCCTGACAAGGACGAGTTTGAGAAGGAAGGACCTGTAATTAGGTAGTTGTTCCCATATGAGAAAGAACTAAATGTGAAATACAAAGAAACAACTAAAGATGCTACTGACAAAGGTAAACAAAAGGTTGTTGGTATCAGCATAAATGAGCCTATGCAGTAAGTTTCTAACCCTAAAGGAATACCTCAAATTGATTTGGATATTGAAAAAGCTAGGAAGGCTAAGGATGACTTGGCAAAGAAACTTGAAAAGTTGGAATTGGAGGCTGGTGCAGTTGATATGAAGATGAAGATAGCCTTATTTCATGCTACCAATAATACAACTACAAGTAGTTCTATGCATGTAAATAAAAGAGTACAACAATTAAATTCATCAGTTAATTTAAATGCAAACAATCAAGGTGGTGCTTCTAAGGTCCCAAAATGTGGAAAAAACCAAAATGTTCAAAGCCCTGGTCCTAATGTAGCTGCTCAAATCAAGGGTCCTCACTCAAGATTTCAAACTGCCAAGCCCAAACAGAATGTTCCTCCACTAGTTCAACATGAAGGAGGAATCGCTAGACCAAGTGGTGATAACAAGATAGGAAATTTTCAAAGGAGGCCTGTCCACATGAACAAATACAGAGCTCTCTTCTTTGAAGGCATCCCTGGTCACCCTAATGTGATCCCAAATGAGGTAAGAGATAGAATCCCTAAGTTCATAGGAAATAATGTTATTACTTGTGAAGAACATTTAAAATCTTTTGGTGATAAGATGACTGACTTTGAAATTGAAGATGAGGATGTCATCATGAAACTCTTTGTTCAATCTTTAATTGAAGATGCTAGGTATTGGTTTAGAAACTTACCTAATGATAGTATTTCCTCTTGGGATGATTTTGTAAAATCCTTTAGGGAACAATATAGAGAGCATGTTAATTCTGGATACATGTTGAATGAGTTTTCTAACATCAAGAAGTTCCCAAATGAAAATATGGCTGATTTTAACAGTAGATTCCAAAAGGCCATGAACAAATTGTTCCAAGTTTTGAGGTTAGATGAGGAAGTATGCCTTACCACTTACATAAATGCTACTGATGGAAAAATGTCTTATCTACTTAGAGATAAAAACACAACTACTTTAAGGGATGCTTATAAGATGGCAATTGACATTGAAAGTAATAGGAGAGCATCAGGGAAATTGGGGAAGAGAGAAGACATTAAACTTTGGAAAGAAAAGGGGTTAGCTAGTAAAAATGTCAAAGAAGGTGATACAGTGGATAAATTGGTGAGTGCAGTAAAAGACCTTGCTTCCAAGATGGATAAAAATGATAGAGGAGGGTATTGAGATAATAAGTATATTAATCAAAGATCTGATAGACAACCCAACCTAAGAGATTATCCATACAAAACCAATTGGAATAATGGAAAATCTTTCCCTGAGGGGAAAGATAACCCAAAAGTAAAAGAAACTTTGGATCCCTTAAAAAGAAACAATGCCAACTATGTTGAGAATACTCCTTGGTGCGATGCCTGTAATATGCCACACTCTCCCTATCAATGTGTAGTAGCTCAGGCTTTGTTTGGCCAAATAGAAGAAGGAGAGCAGGAAGGCCCTGCTATCAATATGTTCGTAGTAAAGAAACCTTATCCATGGCTCCTTGATATTGCCTCATCTTCTAATGATTCATATTTAGAGGATAATCATTGTTTCAAAAATCAGTCACAAAATTCAACATATCAAAATGATCAAGATGAATATGTTTCACAAGCAACTATAAACACTGTGGATGATGATAGTTCACAATCTCATTTTAGGACTCCTACTAATGAAGAGAAAAGATCTTTAACTATTGTAGCAATAAATCAAGCTAGAAATGCCTACAAATTAAGAAATAGGATAGTACAACTGGTCTGAGGCAGGTCTACCCCTGTTTATGTTAGAAAAGACTAACCCCAAGTAAATGAGGATCTTAATTCTAAGAAAAATGACAAAGATGAATGTTGCAAACAAGAAGGATCTTCTCATAATCATATTGGGGAGGGGATATCAAAGGAAGAATTAGTACCAAATGAGAAACTCAAGAAAATGAAGAAAGTAAACGATATACCCCTAGAATTGCCTCATTTTGACATGAAACATGCTTTGACACAAATGAAAGTCTCCATCCCACTTATGGAAATGCTGAAAATAAAAGAGCATAAGGAGGTTGCTCTATCATTATTAAAAGGAACAGATGATGTATATGTCCTTGATCATGAGGATATAGCTTTGACAATAAATAATGCTAAAGAGGATTGCCCATTAGTGAAAGGAAAAGGAAAGAGCAAGGAATTTTTTGAAATTTGCATTGGAAATATAATAACCCATGAACCATTGTCTGTTGATCCATTCTATGTTACCTTAATGGTAAATAATTTTCTGGTAAAAAATTACATGATTGATTTTGGAGCAGCAGAAAATGTAATGTCCTATCATGTGATGAAAGAATTAGGGCTCCAGGTTACTACACCTGCTGGAAGTTGCTATGCCATGGATAACAGGGAAGTTCCTATGATAGGGAAATTGAAGGATATTGAAGTGAAAATTGTTGCCTTCCTTGAAGCAACTTATAGGATGGACATAGTGGTAGTGGATACTAAACCATATTATGGTATGCTTCTATGGAGATAGTGGGCAGCAGCAATAGGAGGAAAGATACAGTTGGATTTATCATATGCAACTATCCCTATGATTGGGAATGAGGTCAAATTATACAGAGAACCCCGGTCATCTATTATGGTTGAAGTGGTCTTACCTGATCAATTAAATTTTTGTGTGAATGTTGATGTGGAAAATTTTATGGTTGAAGAAGTTAAGCCACAGTTAAGGAATACTGACCCAATTCTGGGTGAATTGCTATTGCAACAAAATGGACTCTGGTAAATGTACTTCAATGGGGGATGCTCAAATGAAGGATCTGGAGAAGGAGTCTTGCTGATATCTCCATCAGGTATCACTTTCAAATATTCATTCATGTTGACTTTTCAATGTACAAACAATACTGCCGAATATGAGGCTTTAATTTTGGGAATGGATATTGCCATCAAACATGGTATTAAATGTTTAAAAGTCCATGGAGATTCCTAGTTAATTATTTCTCAGATTAGGGGACACTATGCTGCTAAAGATGATAGATTAAGATTGTATAAGCATGTTGTCTGGGATAGGATAGAATTCTTTGATGCTTTCAATATATTATGGGTTGAGAGATCAAATTAAAATGGCAGATTTCTTGGCAAGTTTTGCCCTAAAAAATGATGATGTTACTCTTACTGGCATATCTGTAATTGAAATGAAAAGTAGGCCAGCAGTTCCTGATAATATTCATAATTGGCAAGTTTTTGAGGATGATGATGATATCCTCAAGTTTATCCAATGTATGGGCCAATATGAAGGTCAAAAGATTGATTGTGAGTCTCTAGTGTTAATTGTGGATGACAAGGAGTATATTTTTTATCAGGAAGTCATCTAATTGAATACTAATCACATTCCCAAGGGGTTAGTTGAATTGGAAGGCATGTTCAGCATAAATGACAACTATATGACTCAGAAGTCCAATGCCAAAATGGAAGACTTAGAGGAAATCAATTTGGGATCTGAAACATCTCCCCAATTGGTTTATATTGGCAAAAAATTGGATAGCAATGTGAGA
>MU227465.1:1040285-1050379 GCA_018584345.1 Thuja plicata | reverse complement strand
CCTCAAGAATCTGGATGATGAAGAATAGGAATTGCCAGTGCATGGACAATTCTTGAAAAATTTCTTTAATTAACTTCTACTTTCCATGCACAGTAGTCTGTAATATATGTATAGGTGTGTTTCCCTTCTATTGTGTGTTTGTTTTCATTTTTAGGTTAGTCTATTTTATGGTGTGCTTCCCTAGAGATCTATGGTTCTTGTTATAACCTGGCGTTTAAACATCCTTAGAGAGAGCCATTGTTGGTGTTATTTCTTGTCCAAAATGTGCCTTTTAATTTTCATAAGGTCTCCTATCATTAGTAATGCCAAGGGATTTGAAATTGGTATTCAAATTGTTTTTATGCCTCTGCAAAGTGTGCTCAAACCCTCAACCTAATTGAAAATGGTCAAAAGTGACTAAAAACCCTAAGTGCCTTGGTCGGTTCTATTTTCGTGTTACTTTTTTGGTCACTTAAGTCATGTTAAGTCATATGTCCATGTCGAATGGGTTACTTTTTGCCAAAAGATTGTATCATCCTAAACACTTCAATAATTCCTAAGTCCTGCTATGTAGGTCCCTTTTAAATCATCCCCTTATGTATCATGCAACTCAGAAAAGATTGGATGGTGCACTTATTCTCTTATATCTAAGATGCTCGACATCTAACATATAAGCGAACAAGTGGAGGCAACGCGTGTCCTTGGTGGGGCCGAACTATTGAAAAGGCATTCTATTAAATAGTGCACAAGTTTGAAAAGATTGAACAGACCACTTATTCGCTTAAAGGAAAAGTGCATGACATCTAACATATAAGAAAATAAGTGGTGATGACACCTATCTAAGGAAGTATGTGGGTCCAATTGCAGACGAGTATGAATGGTGTTAAAACCTGGAAAGATCTTACGGTTGACTTATTCACTTATATCCAAGATGCTTGACATCTAATGAATCAGAGAATAAGTGGTGATGACATTTGGTAGTTGGTGGGCCCAGGCATTCAAAGCTGGTGAAGGTTTAAAGTTTAGGTTAGTTGCTTCATATCCAACAGCTCGCTTATCCGCTTATCTCCAAGATGGTCGACATCTAACGTATAAGTGAATAAGCAGAAGAAACACATGTCCTTAGTTGATAGTGGTTCCTGGGGAAATAAGATAGCCATTAGATGTGAAGGATGAAGCCCAAAATCAATGGTTCAAATTCAAAGCTGATAAAACAAGTTGTAGAGAGTCGTTAAGCCATGAAATTGAAGCTGGGAAATTAAATATAGAATGTGTGTTAACTCTAGTCAAATTCAATTCAAAAGATTGATTTTATTGAGGCTGTAAATTGACTAAGCCTAATGTAGTCTAAATCATTCACCAAAACCATTTGAGTAAAGATATAATTGCAAAGAAATCCAGCTTCATGCAACTTCTATGCAGAACGGGTAAGCTCACTGATTCACTACCATTCAAATTGAGATAGAGTTTGAAATTCAGAGAAGGTTTTAGAGCTCTTGTTTCAGAATCTAGTTCTAGTATTGATAGAAAACCCTTAGAATGGCCCCTAGAGTTGAAATTTCAGGACAAGTCGATTACAAGAAATGAAATGTTATGGAAGATTTATTGCAGCAGTTACCATTGTGCTCAGGGGACGCCACACAAGCTTAAAAGGCAGTGCCACAACATCACCACTTTAGAATTGGGGAAGGGTTATATGATTCGGGAAGGTGGGCAGGAGATGCTATTACTAGTTTAGATGCCCTTACTCTGTTTAGAGCAGCTTATAGTTAGAGAAAGGCCCCCACCCCAGAGTGTAATATTTCGGAACTAGATGTTGGAAATTTAATAGCACCTAGTGTATTCATGGACACTGATTTTCTCATTCTAATAGAAAACACTTATGATAGGGTGTCTAGGGTTGTTAGAGACACCTGGGGAAATATAATACTAATTATATCAGTAGATAAAATCAGAAGAATTTTCAAGCTGACTGACACTTCCCAGAATATGGATGATATTGACCTTGAATATTTCAAAGAAATATACAATAACCAAAGGGAATATTACAGAGGTGAAATAGTGAAGGGGTATGCTAGAAAAATAGGAGATTTGTTTGTAATAGGACCAGGAACCCCTGAACCTTTCAAAGTGGATCTTTTCATTGGCAAGGCCAGGAAAATGTATAGTTCCCTGTGCAATATTTTGGGGATAAATGAAGAGACGACCATGCCAGTCCATATAATGCTGATGGTTGTTTAGATTCTGCATCCCCACTTGTCAGTAGTGTTTGATTATGCATCCTATATTGCTCAGGAGATGCATGATGGTTTGTCAGGGATCAAAGATGGCAATATACAGAAGCCAATGGGTTGGTATTCCCTCATCATGCATATGTTCTTATTTAACAGTGAAGATTTCTCTGAAGAAGAAATGGAACTGGAGAGATTCCAAGATGATGAAGAATTGCATGTTTAGATGTGGAGTGCAGATTTGTCTTGGGATAGAAAGAATGCAAGTTATGTATACTTTGACAAATTTTTTACAACCAGACTTAAGTCATTACCAAGCAACCAAAATGCAAGAGTTCATAATGAAGTAATGATGCTTTTAAGGCCTATGGAGTATGCCCTTGAGTTGAAAATTGCTCACAACTGGGGAGATTTGATATTGCACCCTTTTTCCATAGTGATTAGGGTTTATGGTTTTAGAGGTGTTCCTTATGTGCTAACCTACAGAGTCCCACTCAAAATTGGGATAGCAGAAATCATAAGACAATTAGGTGGGCTGCAAGAGGAAGCTTTGACCGGAAAGATGAAGGGAAATATCTTCCCTACCCTCACTAAAGCCCATCACTTTATCATAACAAAAGGAGGGTGGACACAGTTTGGAAAATACTTTGAACCCTATCATTTATCCACTTCCATAGCTAGGTGTGCATAAAATGAATATTTTATCATGGGCATGTTTAGAAAGAGGACCAATTGTATAATTCTAAAGCATTAATTCTACTATCCAAAGGATATTATCAAGAACATTTTTGACCTAGAGGTTCAAGAAGTCAGGAAGGAAAAATGGATGGCATATAAGAAATACTTGGACTTTGTCCAGAATTTTGACAAGACCTATGATCCTCTAAAGGAATTTTTCTCATGGTCTTATAAAATTGATTCACTAATGAATATTTTTGAGAGTATAATGCAAACCCTAAATGATAAAAGGAAGAGAGCAGTTGAGAATGAACCAGAAAAGGCTCTTGCTATTTTGAATAAATTTCCATAGAGAAGAATAGTTCCACTTTGGAACTATCTAGTATACAATAGAAGAGGCTATACCACTGCATCTCCTAGAGTTGATGAGCCCACTCAGCATAAGGGAAAGAGGCCAATGGATACTGATATTCAAGAAGTACCCTCTCCAAAGAGGCAAAGGGTGGAGACAAAAGAGAAAGGAGGTGAATTGTATTCTCCTTCCCAATCCCCTATGCAATATGATGACCAGACCATTGTTGAGCAATTGCTCAAGATGAGAAATGCTGGTGAAGTAGTTGTTACTATTCAAGAATTACAAGAGGGGATGCTAGAAGAGCCTAAACATACATTATTTGACCTCATAGTGGAAGAATTAACTGGCAAGGAATTAGATCCTGTGACTAAACAAGCTAGTGATGAATTCTTGTATGATGACAATTTCATCAAAACTAGGGCTTTTATTAAGTTTCTATGGAGATGCCATGTTGGTGAATACAATGAAAAATGCCTGAAAATGATGGAAGATCAACCCAATGCTACCAAGGAGGACATAGAGAAAGCAGTAAAACAAGAATTGATAATGAAATTTGATAAGATTACTCCTGAGGAGGGTATACAAATGATCAAAAGGCAAGGATTCCTCATATTGCCACAATGGAATTTAGCTGATACAGTGGTTTTTGATGCTATAAGGAAACAAGATAAACCCATAAGCCCTGCTGGAACATCAATTGGTGCTCAATTTAGTGAGGATCATGTAGCATTGGCAATCTGGTCACTAAGGAAAAAGGACAAGAGAAGAATTAAAGAAGATGATGAGACTGAAGACACGGGAAACCTAATTGTGAAAGGGGTTGTAGATACCTTAGGAAATGAAGCAGCTAACCTTGTTGTACAGGTTTCCAATCTGAGCATGAAAGTGTCAGAATAGGAAAAGGAAGCATATGCTAGTCTGAATGAAAGATATTTGTTTGTGCTCAAAGCTTACAATGAAGAGAAGGTGAAATCCTTGATTAAGGATAAAAAAATAGCATAGCTGGAAGGTAAGCAGAAGACCCAGCTGGTGCCCCAAAGACTAATTGCCCAGGACCCATATCAGCCTTCCTCCTCAATTCTGTTTAGAACATATCCCCCATCCCCTGCACCTCTAAGTCCTACTACTCGGGAAGCTATTGATGCCAAGAGAGAAGAATGGGAAGCTGAGAAGAGCAGGCTAATCAATGAAAGGACAAGATTAGAAGAAGATGGTAAGAGGGACTTAGAAGATTCCTAGGCCTACAAAGAAGGTGAAGAATTGGTGAAGCAAAAGCACATAGATCAGATATTTTCAAATCTCAAAAGTTGTGCCAGTGAGATCAACCTCCTTAACCTCTACCTATTGGGAAAAAAGATTGGAAGTATCACCAGAAGATATGAAAATGAAAAGGGACAATGGGACTTGATAATGAGTAAATGGAAAGGGAAGGAAACTCATGTTAAGTCATTTTACTCCCTTTCAAAAGAATAGAATAATATTGATATCACCCTGATGAGCACCCATAAGTGTCTAAAATTGATGATTAATTTAGACATCAAGAAGAACATAGTCATGAAGAGAGTCACAGTCTTGAGAGAATAATTTTCTAGGGATAGATATGATATGTATCCCAATATGTTGAAGGAAGATGGGAACATAAAGAGTGAAGCCCTATGGCTGAGACAGTTAAATGAAACACTAACTAGTAGGACAAAAAGAATTGTTGCAATGCAAAACACTAGATGGTTTGTGCTGACCATAGATATTTTGAATAAAGCCAAGCCATTTTTTGAGTCATGGGAGGTAGAAGTTGAGAAGGCTACCAGTGATTGGGAAGAGCTTAGGAGCCAAAAATATGAAGTTCTCAACTTTAGTTGGGCAAGTGATGAAGTGTTCACTACATGGGTTAGCAAATATGGAATAGTCACCCCAGTAACATGAGATGACAAATGTAAAGGGGACAACTAGAAACAAGGAAGTTAAGCTAACATAATAAATCAGATATTGGGGCCTCTACACCAAAAAGAGAACAAAATCTAGATGGCAAAAAATCTGACTACTTTGGAGCAACTTCAAGCATTCAGGCGATCACACGACAAATGATCACATGGATCGTAGCAAGTTTTTATTATCTCATCAACCATAAATTTTGTCTCTTTTTGAAACTATATTTTGTCCTTTAGCCCAGTCATCCATAGTTTGTTGCATCCTTATTTACCAAAAGGATTCCAAGATGACTATGGCTACCTATAAGTATCAAGTTGTAATATTGTAATAAGGATGGTAAAAATAAAACTACAAGGTAGATTACTACATTGGTCTGACTATTGGTTTTGAGTCTTCAAAATGTACTGCTATTAAGTTCATATTAATAAAATTACAATGGAATCTCCATTTTCATGTCAGTGATGTCTTCTTGCATTTACCATTAATCCTTGTATGTTTAATTTGTAAGGCATTTTGAGTGTACTGGTTATAAGATAGTCATGTTCTTGTTTGTGAGTTACTTTCAAGGAGAGTTTAAATCTTACAGATGATTGCAAAGGATTAGGATTCATGCAAGGATTTGATACATTTTTGCAGGAGTGAGAGGATAGTTTGTAAGGCACTCTATCTGGGATTCATTTGTGTTTCTATTAATTATCTTAATATGTGTATGCTTTTTTATGACTCTATCACCCATGATTAGGCACTGGTCAAGATGCTAACAAGTGGTTATTATCATCAACTCAAATATTAAATTCATTATTTTCTAATATTTAAGAGCATATATGTGTAGTTGATTGTATTCAGAGGATATAATTCATCTTAGTGATTCCTTGAAGAGTGAATCGATAGGTTATCCTTCCTAGGCCAAAGTGGCATAAAAAGAAGAAGGATTATAAATCCTTAATCCATTATGAGATTCTTTGTCATTCAGTGAGTCTGTAATCAGGTACACCTACCTGGGTATGTGAAGCCCAAAGTGTAGAAGGGAATAGAGGGAATTAGAGGGAATTATTCATGTATGAACTTGCATTGGGAATAGAGGGTCAATAACTTATTGTTTTTTTAATTGATTCATACAAGAAAAAGAGCTAACATGAGACATGTGTCAAGTTTTAGCAGGGGTTCAAGGTAGATTTTAGTGGGTTTGTATTGTAGGAAGGTGCATAGTTTAAAGTTCACCTTATGTGTATACCTCAATGTTCAATGAGTGAAAATATTGTGAAGGAGAAACACCGAGGGACCTTGGGAGGCAACTTTGGAGTGGATAAAACATTGGATCAAATGCGTAGGAATTACTATTGGCCTAAGATGCAGTCAGATGTTAGGATATTTGTAGAACAATGTCAAATTTGTCAGAGGGCAAAGTGACAAAGCAGCAATAGTGGGTTGCATCAACCTTTATCTATACAACAAATGCCTTGGGAGTGCCTTAGTATGGAATTTGTTTTGGGGTTACCAAATATACCTAGGGGTCATGAAAGTGTGTTTGTGGTGCTTGAACATTTCAACAAGATGGCACACTTCATTCCATGCAAGAAAACAAATGATGCTTCTAAAATTGGAGGTCTATTCTTTCGGGACATTGTGAGGATCCATGGATTGCCCCTCAATATTGTAAGTGACAGGGATAGTAAGTTTGCAGGTCACTTTTGGAGGACCTTATGGAAGATGCTTGGAACAAACTTGTCTTTCTCTTCAGCCATCATCCACAATCAAATGTACAAATATAATTAGTGAATAGGTCACTTGGAAGTTTTATGAGGTGTTTGACCAAACAACATGGATAATCATGGGATCACATCATATGACAAGCAAAGTTTGGATATAATGACTCCATTAATAGGAGTACATGGAAGATCCCCTTTGAAATAGTATATGTGATCAATCATGGAGGGATATTGGATTTGAGGGATTGCAGTTTGAAGGACAAGAGGAGTTCTCAAGGAGAGTCATTTACTGAATATATGAAGGAGCTACATGATCAAGTTAATAAGACCTTAGCAAAGCAAGTGGAGAAGTACAAATCCAAAGATAATCAAACTAGAAGAGACTTGCAATTCAAGGTTGGGGATCTAGTCCTTGCCTATCTTAGGAAGGAAAGGTTATCCAAGGGTTATCCTACTAAACTAATGATGAAAAAGATAGGGCCTTTGAAGATTTTGCACAAGTATGGAAAGAATATCTATGAGGTGGAATTGCCTCCTGATTTGGGGATCTCACCTATTTTTAATGTTTTTCACCTCTATTCCTACAAGGGACTAAAACCAGACATAGGTCAATCCACTCTTGCAGATTTGGAGGATGATGATTGGGTGAAATATTTTCCTACCCCAAAGCCATTGCAATTGGAAATTGTATTTGATTCTAAAGTGATAAAGAAGACAAGGAAGGGTAACTACAAGGAGTACCTCATAAATTCATAGGGACTACCTAAAGTTGAGGCCACTTGGATGACAAAGTTGGACATTCTGAAACATGGGGTCACCATTGAAGACCTCTTAACTCAAGGGACTTGAGTTATTTTGTCCAGGGTAGTATGGTGCAGGGCACCTCCCTATTACATTTTTTGGTGTTTTTTAGGGTTTTTTTAGGTGGTTGTGTGTGGTTTAGAATAATATCCAATGGGTTGGATACAAGGCTAGTTTAACTTCATGATTGTAAGGGCCTTAGTGCTCGTTAGGTGTTTTTCGACATTTTGGCTTCAACTTGTGAAATGTTTCAATTTTAGGGAAGTATGGGTTAGAGGTATGTTTTAGGACCCTAAAGATCCTATTTGGGGTCTTAGAAGTCAACATCTAGTTGACAAACAATGTCAAAATGCTCAAAATACAAAAATGTTGCTAGCAACTTTGAAAAGTTGCTCGAGCAAATTTTGCTAGAATTTACAAAATGTAGTTAGAACTAATGTAACTACCCCATGCTTCGTATATGAGAATTGATTTGATTCTTTGAGGAGGTTAATGATATTTTAGACTGAAACACTTAATTCTGACACCTTTATACAGATGTTTGTACCCACATTTGTGTAATCTGCATTGTGTCTTTGCTACTGTACGGCTGTGTACAGATTGGCATAGGTGATCAAGATCTATTTTAGTGTAGTTTTTTCTTTCAGCTTCCATATGAAATAGATATTTTCTTTTTAAGTTCATTATTTGTTAATTTTCAAGTTTTTGAAGGTCACTAGTCTCATAGAGACAAAAACAGTGCTACCTAACTAGAAATGGCTCTAACCTAAAATCCCTCTGGTGGAATTGTTTGAAACCATGGGGGAATTAGGGTTAGGGTTTTTAGATAGGTTTTTGGTTTTCTTTTTGGTTATTTTAGTGGATTTCATAGGCAAAAATTTAAGCCCTATGGCTGACTGGTGAAACTAGGTGCGCCAGGACAGGGAGATTGAAGGATTTGGTCAAGCACCCATGACCTTTTGGTAAAGAATTAGTGGAATTTTTAGATGCAATAGATAGTCTTCTAAAAGGATTCTAAGGTGGAAGGAGGTGAATCAAAGTTTGGAGATAATTTTAGTAATTTTTCATACTGACTGGTCCAGAGGCCTAATTAATAGGCTATAATCTAGGGCGTACAATAAACTTGGGTTTTGGGTGCTTTTAGAGGTCAGGGTTTTGGAATCTGACAGTGTTAGGTGATGTCTTGAATATTTTAAAGTTTTTTTTCAAAATTCAATTGTATATTTTGGTAGCATTTGCCCAAAATTGGTGAAAATAGACCTACTAGGAGTTGAGCAATTAGGCCTCCTAGTGAATTAATGACCAATTGGATTGGTGATGTGTCTTGGAATGTTGGGATGGATGTAGAATGACCAATAAATGGTCAATAATTGTATGGGGAGTCTTGGTGAGTGTATGAGAGGATCCTAGGTAGAGGATTGGCAATCTAGGTGGAGTTGTAGTGAAGGGAACTAGGCTTTTGGTTAACTAGTTGGACTATTTGAGATTAGAAATATTGGAGTCTTCTAAAAGCTAACTATACCTTGGAGGCTAAGTTGGTAGAGATGGTGTTGGAGATCATAATAGAAGGAAGATCAAATAAAGAAAAACCATTGAATGGTTGGATAGGTCAAACAAGCACCTAGGAGTGAGGAAATGCTCTAGATTTTCAAACCCTCTACATCAAGGGATGAGGCTAGGATCATGCCCCAAGAGAATTTGGAATCATGTATTTTTGTTAGTCCAGGGCTCTAAGATAAAAAGGAATGTGTGGGCTTGTGTTGGGTTCCTAAACCCTCCATAAAAAAATAGGCTTAACATATTGTAACATGGTGTAAAGTGAAAATTATTTTTTGAATTCAATGTAAATTAGTGTGAAGACCATTTCATTTGAATTTTTAATCAATATTTTGGATGTTATCCTTGATATATGTATATTTTTAATATATAAATAATTGTATGGTTTCATTTTTACATGCACACACACGCACACATGTACACACACACACACGTGTGTGTGTGTGTGTGTGTGTGTGTGTGTGTCCTAGGATCAATTAACTACCCTTCAACATATAATATGTAGAGATAGGGGTCCTAAAGGGTACTAATGGGTCACAAGGGGTCGTAGAACATATTAATGTTTCCTAGGACCACTTAGGACCCCTTACCGCTATATCTTAGGGGTTAAAAAGGGTCCTAAGTGGTCATAGGGGGGCCTAGGACACATTAATATCTCCTAGGACCCCTTATATCCCCCTACCATACAGGTTAGTGGTCGTAAAAGGTTGTAATGGGTCCTATAACACATTAATGTGTCTTGGGAATCGTTAAGGTCCCTTAGGAATCATTAGGACCCCTTACCATTCATTAGTGTATGGTAAGGTGTACTTAGATTTTGTAACGGGTCTAAGGGACCCTAGGACACATTATGTG